>CAOLHI010000440.1:600000-806473 GCA_948474755.1 Ctenosaura bakeri | reverse complement strand
GACAAGGGATTGGGCACATCAATGGACATATCCTCATAACCCACACAATAGTGAAGTGTATTTTTTCTTAACAAGTCACGTTTTGGATGGTAAAAAAATAATTTGGAATACTGGAGAAAAAGAATGGAAATAACCCAAAACATTATATAATTAGCAAAATGTCATTTGGATTTTTTTTTTTTTTTAAAGGGGAGTTACAGCAATAGGTCTTGATACCTCCTGACAGATCTGGCATACCCATCTAGTAGACCCCAAACTTTTTCACTGAACCTGGAGCAAAGAGTCCTAATATTCTTAATTTCATGCCTTCTTCAGGTTTTGCTGGTGAAGAAAGAAGTGAATCCAGTGGAACTTGATTTTCTCCTGCGCTTTCCCTTTAAAGCTGGAGTAACCTCTCCAGTAGATTTCTTATCTGGACAAGGATGGGGTGGAATTAAGGTTTGTTTGTCTCTTTCTAGTCTAAAATCCTTTTAACAGCTAAAAGGGGACCCATTGCAAGAGATATGGGGAACATGTTGTCCTGAAGATTACAGCTCCTGTCATCTTTGATAGAAATACAAGTAAGGCAACCTGAGGAATCCTGCTTTTGTCTCCAAGCCCAGAGCAGAGATAACAATGGGATTCCCCACATGAGCTACATGAAGGGGGAATCACTCTGTAAGCTGGAGCTGGGGAGGGGCATACCAGACCTGCTGTAGGCCAAGTCTTGGCTCTTCATGAGCTAGACTAAGTCCACTAGATGGTGGGTTTTTTCTCTTGCCAGTGTTTACCACAGGCTGTGGTCCACTACCCTTCAGACCTACTCTCCTATTTCTGCAAAGCATTTTTTAATTGGAACAGCCCTTTAATATTGGTGCAAGAATCAGATGTTTTTAGCATGAAGCATAGCATCTTCAGTATCCCACATGGTCCTGCTCTTGCCGCACTCCATAATGTGCAATTGAACCCATGTTTTCATTTCAGCTGACAGACAGGAGTGGACAATACAACAGCAGTAGGGGAAATTGTCAGCAGATGACTGGAGAAGCAGGTTCCGCATTTGAGAATATGTGGGACTGGAAGAGGATTGTGTTATTTTACATGAAGACATATTGTCAAGTCCACTAGGAAAGAATATTCAAGTACCATATCTTTTGTCATTCTGCTCTCAGGTACTTTCTGAGATGGATGAGTTCAAAAACTTGGACAGTGATATTGAAGGTTCTGCTAAGCGGTGGAAAAAGTTTGTGGAGTCTGAGACTCCAGAGAAAGAAGTATTCCCCAAAGAGTGGAAGAACAAGACAGCCCTCCAAAAGTTGTGCATGATGCGATGCATGAGGCCAGACCGCATGACCTATGCAGTCAAGTACGTGTTGCCTTCTTCACACTGCCTAGGCAGTAAGGTAAAAGCTGGGATTCCTGCACTTGGGGAATGAGAACAGTTTCACCATAGACCAGCTGGTACAGCACAGTATAGGAGTGGAGCTTTGTGGGATACTCTAAAGCCAGGGGAAAAAAAGTGGTAATTTGGTTCTTCTTCGTGGTCTCTGTGCCTTCATACACTAGGAGCTTTAGCGCCTGCGCGGTAGCGTTCGGAAACTTCTAGAGCTTGTTCGCTTGGCGGGAATCCCTCCCCCACGCCGGTACTGCGCATGCTCCTCCCGCCGAGCAACGGTCTCTCCTCAGTTCTTTCTCGTCCGCCGTCGCGTACGGAAGGTTCTTCGGTTTGTTCCTCTGCTTTTGTGCTTGGCTTGCTGATTTCACGGTTTTTCGGATTTTTGGATTGTTTCTGACCTCTCCTTTGGACTTCCCATTTGGTTTTTGGTGATTTCGGATTTTTTTCCAATTGGCGTTTCGTCTTATGTCCGCGCTCTTCAAAAAGTGCGTGTCCTGTGGGCGCAAAGTTGCCCTCAACGACGGCCATAAGGAGTGTCTCTTCTGCTTGGGTGAGTCCCATAACACTCGGACTTGCCCAATTTGCCGGGATTTTACTCCCCAGACTCTCCGCAACAGGTCCGCAAGACTTAAATCGTATTGTTGGGAGCAGTCTTTGCGGGCGATCGACGAGACCTCCGTTTCCAAGATGGCTGAAAAGAAGATGACCACGCCATCGACGGTATCTGCGGCTGCCGTTCCGTCTACCTCGTCGGTATCGGGCTCGGTACCGGCGAGAACGCCGATCTCGGCGTTACCGAGGATCCCGAAGCTGTCGGCGGCTGCCAAGTCAGCGAAAGGATCCTCGACGGCGAGGAAGGCTGAGGCTCCCGTGAAGGAGACGCCTGCTAAAAAGCGCCCTGCTCCGGACGGAGACAAGGGCAAGGAGAAGAAGAAGAAGGAGAAGAAACGCTCCCCAGCTGGGGACGTTCAACCTCCCACTCCTCCTCCAACTCTGCAGCCTTCCAAAGGGCGAGGCGAGTCCGTCGATCTCTCGGACGATGAGATCGAGGACGTTCCCCAGCAGCGCCCAGACTCGTCTGTGGTAGACCCTCCAACCCTGGTGGAGGAGCACCACCGCCTTTCCAGCCGTCGCAGGTCGGCCGACCTGCCGCAGAGAGAGCCCTCTGCTTCTCCGGAGCGGCGTTCGACCTCATTCAGGTCCCGGTCCCGCTCTTCGGAGCGTCCGGTGGCCTCGCCGCCTCCTAGGGAGACTAGAGAGGAACAACCTCACTCGTCTGCCTCCAGATACACCTCGGCGTCCTACGTGGCCAGGTACGCGAGGGAGTCTGAGTGGAGAGAGCGCCCGGCCTCTTACCGGTCACATTCTTCATCGTACCGGGATCGGTACCATCGTGACCCGAGACGCTGGGAGACCTTCCGGAGGTCCCGGTCACCTCGGAGACAGCGCGAATCACGCTCGCCTCGAGGAGAAGACGCTCGGTACCGTCAGCACCGAAGCCGTTCGCCGTCGGACCGCCGCTCCTTCAGCCGCTCTCCCTCGCCTCGATACCATAGGGCGAGGGAGCCTTCGCCTCGATATCGAGCGGTATCGCCACCTCCTAGGGTTACGGCTACAGCGACGCGCCCTACGGAGTCAGTGGTGACTGAGCAGGCTAAGACCACATCAGCCTGTCAGACTACGCCAGTCACCAGTAGAAAGGTGAAGTCTGTGGTCAGCCAGCCCAAGCGTGATGCTGCCACTACCACCGTTCCGGCTGCGGACAAGCCCAAGAAGGCAGCACCCGCGACGACTGTGAAGGAGCCGGAAGGCGAGCGGCGAGAGGACTCACCAAGCTCGGAGTCGTACGACTCGAGCGCGGAGTCGGAGGTGTCGGAGGCGGCCTCCCAGGAGTCTCCTCCGCTGGGATTCGGGGAGCCGATCCCAGATTCAGCTCCAGAGGACGTCCACCAGTTCTCTGCGATGCTGCTCCGCATGGCCTCTACCCTTGGCCTTAAGATCGCGGATGCGGAGCCGGAGGATGACGATCCCGTCTTCTCCATCTTCGAGGGGAAGCAACCTGCCGCGGCCCCGCTGCCTCTCCTGCCCCGGATCTCCAAAGTGGTGAAGGCCGCTTGGGATAGACCGGCCTCGGCACAGCCGATACCGCAGTGTTTGGAGCACCTCTACAGGGTGCAGAAGGATAACGCAGGTTATCTCTTCAACCACCCTGCACCGAACTCTGTGGTGGTCGAGTCGGCACAGACAAAAGGCACCGGCAGGCAGCACACCACCCCGCCGGATAAAGAAGGCAGGAAGTTGGACGCCTACGCAAGGAGGTTTTATTCCGCCGCCTCCTTGCAGATCAGGCTGTCCAACACTCAGGCTTGCCTCGCGGCATACCTGAAGAAAGTGCTCGACCGCCTTCAACCGGCGATGGAGTTGGTACCGGACGACATCCGTCAAGCCGCCTCGGTGATCTTCAACGAGGCCATATCCATCGCTCGGCAGCAGATGGCCTTCTCCCGGCACGCCGTGGAGATCGCCTCCCGGGTCATGGCGGATCCATCGGCTTGCGCCACCATGCCTGGCTGCGACCGGCCGACATCCAAGAGGACACCCGAAGGAGGATCGAGGATCTCCCCTTCGACGGTGAGGGCCTCTTCAATTCATCCACCGACCAAGCGCTGGACAATCTGGTGAAGGCGAGGTTGACTGCCAAAAAGATCGGGCTCCAGCCGGCCACGCAAGCCCGCAGGACCTCCACCTTCCGCCCATCCTGGCGACGATCTTCCACCTCGTCGTTCCAGCGCTCGGCCCAGTCCGGACAGTCAAGACCGTCCTCTGGCTCGTCGGCCAGACGCACATTTAGACGTCACCCGGCTTCATCTAAGAAGTCCTCCTCGGACGCGAAGTCTCGGTTTTGACGTGTCTGGCAGGACCTACCAATGCCCACTCTTCAGCCTACCATCTGCGCTCGGAGACCGCCCGACTCTGACTCGGCACCTTTTGGAGTGGCAACATGTCACTACGGACTCTTGGGTGCTTTCCATCGTCCGTCTTGGCTACGCCATCGAGTTTCACGATATTCCGCCTCGAGGCATTTACTACTCCACCCCGTCGAGTCCGGTCCTCCTGGAAGAGATCCAGTCCCTCCTCCAAAAAGGAGCGATCGAGCAGCTCCCGCAAGAAGCCAAGACCACCGGCTTCTTCTCCAGGTACTTCACGGTACCAAAGGCTGACGGTACCCTCCGGCCGATCCTCGACCTCAGAGGGGTGAACTACTACATCCGCCCCAAGAGGTTCAAGATGGTCACGATACCGTCGATCCTGCCCTTCCTACATCGAGGGGACTGGTTCGCCTCCATCAATCTCCGAGATGCATACTTCCACATCGCCATTCGCCCGCAGCACAGACGGTACCTCCGCTTCGCAGTCGACGACACCTGTTACCAGTACAAGGTGCTGCCGTTCGGACTCTCGACTGCCCCAAGGGTCTTCACCAAGTGCATGACCCCGGTGGTATCCTTCCTGTGGACGAAGGGTGCTTCTGTCTTCCCTTACCTCGACGATTGGCTGTTGGTGGCGTCCTGCAAACAGAGACTTTACCACGACGTCCACATGACGTTGTCACTCCTGACTCGCCTTGGCCTACGAGTGAATCCGAAGAAGTCCCACCTCGAGCCGGCGAGGATCTTGGACTTCATCAGGGCAACGCTCGACTCAACCTCCGCCAGGGCGTACCTGCCAGAGACTCGAGCTCAAACCCTGATCTGGGCCGCCGCTCACGCCCGTACAGCCCCGACGTTATCTGCGAGAAGTGTCCACAGCTCTTGGGCTACATGGCTGTGACAACCGCTGTGACATATCTCGCCAGACTAAGAGCAAGACCTCTTCAACACTGGTTCGTCCGCATTCGACCCCCTGCGAGACGAACAGACACTCCGACTGCAGCTGCCGGAAGACGTCCGCTCATCCCTCCGATGGTGGCAGTCGCGACGCAATCTGATGTCAGGGATGCCTTTTCAACAGCCGACACCGAAGGTGACGGTAACGACCGACGCCTCCCTGTATGGATGGGGTGCCCACTGCGGCGATCTCAGAGTCCGCGACAGATGGACTGACGACGAGACCACTCTCCATATCAACGCGCTGGAGCTGCTCGCCGTCTTGAAAGCGCTATGGGCGTTCCGCCACGTTGTAGCGGGGCGCACGGTCCTGGTTCTGACGGACAATACCACCGCCGTCTGTTACGTCAACAGACAAGGAGGGACTCATTCCACGACCCTGCTCAACATCGCGCTCGACCTGTGGGAATGGTGCATTCGCCTGCACACGCATCCCGTGGCGGTTCACCTGGCCGGGCAGGAGAACACCACGGCAGACGCCCTCAGCAGGGACACCTCATCCCATCACGAATGGTCTCTCTCCGGAGAGGTGTTCAGACTGATTCGGGACCGCTGGGGCGAACCATCCATCGACCTCTTCGCGACCAGGGAAAACACGAAGTGTCGCCGATTCTGTTCCAGAGCGGGCCACGATCGCGCTTCCATCGGGGACGCTTTCCAGTTTCCGTGGACCGGGGAACTCCTCTACGCGTTCCCGCCGTTCCCGCTGCTCGGCCGGACGATATCAAAGATCCGAGCCGACGCGATCCTGGTAGCCCCGTACTGGTCGAGGCAGCACTGGTTCACATCCCTGCTACGAGCTGCACGAGGCGACCTGCTCCGGCTGCCACCGACACCGGACCTGCTCTCCCACTCCGGCGGCCGAGTCCTCCATCTGGACCTGCCACGCCTGGCCCTCCATGCCTGGAGGATATCGCACTAGACGATCCCGTGCTCGGTACCGTCCTCGTCGCGGCCAGGAAGGAATCCACCCATCGCAACTATCAATACAAATGGCGACGCTTCCTGACCTTCGCTAACGAGAGGAGTGAGCCGGTATCGCCTGCGGGACTCTACCGTCCTGCATTTCCTCCTGCACCTCCGGCAACAGGGTCTGGCGTTTCCATCCCTGAAGGTTTACCTCTCCGTGATCGTGGCATACCAACCGCCACGATCTGCGGCATCGGCCTTCTTCAGGGACGATACCGTTAAGCGGTTCCTGAAAGGACTTCATCATCTCTACCCGCCGGTATCACCGCCGCTACTGCCGTGGTCCCTCTCGCTGGTGCTCTCGCAGCTGACAAAGCCGCCCTTCAAGCCTATGGCGACCTCGGATGACAGGCTCCTGACCATGAAAACTGCCTTCCTGGTAGCGGTGACCTCAGCGAGGCAAGCGGGTGAGATCACAGGTCTTCGGTCCGATGAGCCCTTCATGGTCTTCCATAGGGAAAAGGTGGTCCTGAGACCTGACATCTCGTCCTGCCAAAGGTGGTGTCCAGTTTCCATCTCAACCAGGACATCATCCTGCCTGCCTTCTTCCCGAACCCGACGACACCGTTGGAGCGGTCCCTCCACTCCCTGGACGTGCGTCGGGCATTGGCCTTCTACAAGGACAGGACTGCTTCCTTCCGACAGACGCCGCATCTCTTTGTTTGCTATGGGCGACGTCGGAAGGGCCTCAAAGTGTCCACCCAGCGCTTCTCCAAGTGGGTGGTGAGGACTATTGAACTGGCGTATGAGCTCGCGAGGAAGCCTCCGCCAGTCCTGCTTCGAGCCCACTCCACCAGAGCTGTGGCTACTTCTGCGGCCCTCCTGCGAGGAGTTGACCTGCATGAACTCTGCCGTGTGGCGACCTGGTCCCAGCCATCGACCTTCGTGCGCCACTACAGGCTCGACTGCCGGTCACGCAGAGATGCCCGGTTTGGACGTGAGGTGCTGGCTTCCGTGCTGTAGGACCTGACCCGCCATCCGACCGGTAAGCTACACAGTCTCCTAGTGTATGAAGGCACAGAGACCACGAAGAAGAACAGGTTGCTTACCTGTAACTGTGGTTCTTCGAGTGGTCATCTGTGCCATCATACACACCCGCCCTTCCTCCCCTCTTTCTCAGGTCCCTGTAGGTTCTACGGCGGACGACAGAACTGAGGAGAGACCGTTGCTCGGCGGGAGGAGCGTGCGCAGTACCGGCGTGGGGGAGGGATTCCCGCCAAGCGAACAAGCTCTAGAAGTTTCCGAACGCTACCGCGCAGGCGCTAAAGCTCCTAGTGTATGATGGCACAGATGACCACTCGAAGAACCACAGTTACAGGTAAGCAACCTGTTCTTTTCTTGATAGGATCTGTTCAGAGGGTTTCGCCATTGAACATTATTATTCTGAGGTTGAGAGAGGGTGACTTGCCCAAGGACACCCACTGGAGTTCCATGGCTGAGTGCTGGTTCAAAGTCTGCCCCCCGCCCCAAAGGCCTAGTCCTACAGTCGGAACCACTGCACCACATTGACTAATCTTTATAGGTTTACCAAACTGAAAAATATATTGGGTTATTTGAAACAGCCTTGGAAAAAAACTCTTCCTTTGTACTTATTTTGAGCAATTGCTCAACAGCCTAAACAAGAAATTGGGAATGCTTCCTTACTTGTTTCTGCAGCAGATTAATAGCTCAAAGTCAACTTTTCTCAGACTTTGAGGAGCTACAGTTGTTTGCTATATTAACAAGAGGATCTTCTTAGTGGATTTGTCAGGTCACAGGCATTGGTGTCTTTGCTTTAGTTACCATATGCATGTCTACTAAGAAATAAATCTACTGATTTCAGTGGGATTTTCTTCCAGGTAAATGTATATAAGATTGCAGCCCAGATTTCTTATTCTTACTTAATGACTAAATGTGTTAGTTTCTTCATTAATTCCCTTTGTCAGCACAAACTGACCATAAACTCTGACTATCCATCCTGCCTGCCCCGTTTCCCTGCCCCAAAATATGATTTTCTCAGGAACTTCGTAGAGGAGAAGATGGGGAATAAATTTGTTGAAGGCCGAAGTCTTGAATTCTCCAAGTCGTATGAAGAAAGCAGTCAATCTACACCAATATTCTTCATTCTGTCTCCTGGTGTTGATCCCTTGAAAGATGTTGAAGCCCTAGGTAAGTTGGTATCCCCTCCTCAATGCATGTACTTTACAGCAGTACACACAGAAATTTAAAAAAAAACAAAACAAAACAAGGATAGGCAGTGAAGGAATGCCACTTCTAAATGTTCTTAATTTTCCTAGGTCAAAAGCTTGGCTTCACTATAGACAATGGAAAAATCCACAATGTGTCCCTAGGACAAGGACAAGAGGTCGTAGCAGAAAATGCTCTAGATGTGGCTGCAGTAGAGGGACATTGGGTCATTCTTCAGGTATTGAAATAGCAATGGGATTCCTTATGGCTTTGTAAGCACTAGTGCATAGATCCATGCTTCCCTTGCATTGCTAACATAAGTAATCTCTTAGCAAAATAATAAAGGTCAGTATTTGCCACTGGAAATGCACAAACACGCAGTAATCTAGTAAAAGAAAAAGCCACCATAGGTATGCTCCACATATAAGCTGGTGGGTGATTGTTCAGGGAATTAAGCAGGATGCAACACTGGCATCACTTAAAAGCCTGTGCTCAAGTTGCCATCTGTATACTGAAACATCCAGGGAAGCCTGCAACTTTGCAGTCTGAATTGATCCCTCTTTCTCTCCTCCAATGAAGTAGTGCAAAGTTGGGGAAGATATGTGGTCTGAAGGCTGAAGTAGGACCTCCCTTCCCCCTTTTGGAAGGTAAAGCTGAATACAAGAGAGAACTATTTCTCTAAAAAGTCTCTGAGGCAGTGAGAGCTAGAGTTTAGTGGATGCTTAGATGAGCCTCAGGTCAGTCTGCCAAACCCCCAACTCAACTCCCAGTTAGAGTCCCATTTCATGCATAAGGAGCTCCCTTGGGTACACGCTTGCAGGAATGTGGTGAGTGTAAAAATACACAACATGGGTTGGTTGATTTTTTAAAAAATGTTCTTTCAGGTTGACCCCAGCTTATGGCAGATCTGTGATAGGGTTTTCTCTTCAAGAGTTATTATTCAGAGGAAGCCTGCTATTGCCTTCCTCTAAGGCTGAGAGCCAGTGTCGTATAGTTGTTGGAGATCTGGACTAGGACAGACTAAAATACTGGGAGACCAGGGTTCAAAGTGCCGCTTGGCCATGAAAGTCCACTGCATGACTTTGGGCAAGTCTCTCAGCCTCAGAGAAAAGCAAGGGCAAGTACCCTTTGGACAAATTCTGCCAAGAAAATCCCATGATAGGCCCGCCATAGGTCAGAAATAACTTGAAGGCACACAATAACTGCTACCACAACAAGGCTGAAAGAGTATGACTTGCCAAAGGTCACCAGGTGGGTTTCAATGGCTGAGTGGGCATTCAAATCCTGGTCTCCCAGAGTCCTAGTCTAACACTCAAATTACTATGACAGACTGGCTCTTACAGCATGGGCAAAGTGTTCTGAGTTCAGGGAACTTTAAGCCTCCAAATGGAGCAATGGAGAATGCATCACCATCCTAGAACATGGTATGGAAATGTGCAGGAAACTGAGTGTTTTCTCTTCTTGTTGAGATGGAAATGTTCAGCTTTGGGATGGAACAGGCTGTATCCATTTCCCACTTCCATCAGTGTACCACTTCCATGCGTTGGATCCTGATTTGCAGACATGAAACTGAACAGATGGAAGTGGGCTTCCTTTTCCTATGGCAGCCTTCCCATCCCCTTGAAAATCTTACAGAGGGTTAAGGGGAAATCCTACTGGATGGAGTAAATTGTGGTGTAGAACGGAGGGGAAATTTCCCCAAATCAGAGGGGAGCAGAACCCTTCCATCCACAGATCTTGGATCCAAGGCAGAGGCTGGGAGTTGGAGGCAGGATGAAAACTTAAAACAGATTTTGATTCACACAACAGAACCCTAAAGCTACAGTTAAAGAGTGCTCTGGCTGGCATGGTGGAACTACAGCTACTACTGAGGTTTAAATTCTAACACATAAGTTTATGTGCCTCATAGAATATACATCTGGTAGCCAAGTGGTTGAACACCTTGGATAAGAAGGTTGAACGATACAGCACTGGGAGCCATGATGACTACCGAGTATTTATGAGTGCCGAGCCAGCACCCACCCCAGAAGCACATATTATCCCCCAGGGACTCCTGGAAAATGCCATTAAAATTACCAATGAACCTCCAACAGGCATGTATGCCAACTTACACAAAGCCCTGGATCTTTTTACACAGGTAAGCAGACTCTGCTGGTGCATTATGCATTATGACTCCACATTATCTATTGCATCTGGTGAATTATGACTCTGCATTATCTATTGCATCTAAAGACTAAGTGTGATAGACATGCAGGTGCAGCCACTAGAGGAGGAATATCCCTTATTCTTCCTCCTTCCACTTCAGGGACTCAGGGTGTGACCTTGATTGGCTGATGATCTGGAAGTCTTGCTATCCCCAGAACAGCCTGGCTGTTCTCTCAGCTACTTTTCCATTCTTCTGAAAGAAATCAGTCTTAACATAAGACTAAGGAGTCACAGGGAAAATACCAGAGGACAGTTGTTAGATGATGGAATTATAGAGATCCTCTGTAACAAGTAAGAATGCTTGATATGAAAGAACTCTTAGCTACATTTTGAGTATTTTAAAGCAGAGCCATAGCTTGCTGCTGGATGACTACCTTAAGTGACAACAGTATATAGCCCACTAATGAAGTGATGAAGGAAGTAGGAGCTGACAGTCCTGGAGCAAGTCAAAAAGCCTTCTACATTGGTGACCCTTTCCCTATCGCCACTCCTGCTTGCAGAAACAAACTTGCTGATTGCTTTCCTTGTTTTCTATTAGGATACCCTGGAAATGTGTACCAAAGAAATTGAATTCAAATGCATTCTTTTTGCCCTCTGCTACTTCCATGCAGTGGTGGCAGAGAGGCGGAAATTTGGAGCTCAAGGATGGAACAGGTCCTATCCATTTAACAATGGAGATCTCACCATTTCCATCAATGTGCTGTATAACTACTTGGAAGCCAATGTGAAGGTAATGAATTAGCTATGAATGAGTTCCACAGAAAAGCAACTATTAAGCAATAGCCAATAACCCAGTGTTTTTTCAATGGTTTGGTCAACATTAAAACTTAGGAGGGAATGGAAAACTGTCATTCTTTTTAGGATGCTTTAATGAATCAAAAAGCAGAATGCAGATCCCAAGCCTCCCCCAAAACTGAACAGAATAGCTTATTGTGGGGGGAGGGATTTAATGGGGGTGAATCGTTCTTCCTATAGACATTGCCAGCAGAACCTCTGCTTCTTCTTCATCGTCTCTGTGAATAACACAAATGGGGTTTATGTGCCTGTGCGAAACAGCATTCGGACCCTTGTCGAAGCCTAGGAGTAGGCATTTTGGCAGTTGACCCCTCCCCCATCCTCCTAGGGAGTATAAGGCCCTTCCCCTGTATAATAGTCAGTTCCTTTTCTTCCGCTGTGGTAGCAGCATCAAAAGAGCCTTCCTCTAGCTTTCAGATTGATTTAATGGTTTCTTTAAACAAGATTTGACTAAATACTTACGTTTTTATTGGCATTTTGGTGGTTGTTTCTAACATTCAACTTCCCTTTTTGCCTACTGGTTCAGCTTCCATTTAATCGGTCAAGGAGTTGTAACTACCTCTTTCAAAAGTTGTTTGTCATGTGGAGGAAAAAAAGGACGGCCATTCTAAATGCCTCCTTTGCTTCGGAGGGGGCCTTAACATCAGTTCTTGTGGGCACTGTCAAATACTTACCCCACAAGTTAGATGAAACAGAGCAACTCGTTAATGGCTTTTTTGTGGGGGAAGATTTAAAGCTCTCCCATTCCAGGCCCGCTTGTCATTATCTTCCTCCAAAATCAACATGATACTATGAGTTCAAGATGAGGCACCATCAGCGTCCTCTCAGAAAGGGACTGAGAGTAAACATCAGCCTCCTACTTTGCCAAAAAGGAAATAGAATGATCCCTCACAGGAGGAATCATTGCTGGAAACATAAAAGGAAGGAGCAAGCAAACTTGTTCTTCACTGGGAGCAGCGCAGAATCTTCCTCTTGTTATAACTGAGGAAGCTATATCTCCTTCTCTACAACCCCTCAGAATTTTTCTGTGGGTGGCCTCAGCAGCTGTCTTTAAACTCTGCTTTTTGTGCGGAGGCAAGATCTTGGATATTAATGGACTTGTGTGCCTACCTGCCTCTCAGAGGGTCACATTGCACAATCTTGCTGTCATCATCAATTCCTGCACACGAGGCGTAACAGAGTGGCCACTTCAGGCTTTGCTCTAGTAAAACTGGTGCCTTCGACAACACCGTTCTGGCCACACCCTTCCCCACCACATCTGTAATGTTGGTACTTCTAAGGCAATTTATGGCACCGAGGGGGCTTGTTCACTGTTTCTTCAACAGCAGTACACCCAAGGCAATTTCTGGTACCGACAGCAATCTATGGAATGGCTGAAAATTGAAAGACCATTCGCTATCAGCTCCCTTACCGATTGGTACTGTCTGACTAAATGTACGGTCTGCCATCGTTCCTGTCCATGGTTTCTACCATTGATGGTGTTGCCATTCTCATAGAGGCAGTCTCCAGTCAACCCCTCTATCATCAAGGTATTGTCGATCTCAAGGAGATGATACCATCGACTCTCGATATCGACAATGATGTATACTACCATGGTGTCTAGGCTTCATATCTAGGTTTCGTACCTAAGCTTGATACCTGCGCTTGGTATCTATTCTGAGTATCTGAGCTTGGTGCATTGTCAACACTACCATACAATCAACTCTTAATAGTATGATACTGTACCACCATGATATCTGACATTGGTGCCTAGGACTGGTATCTGGACTTGATGCCTGGCCTTTGTGTCTGGCCTTGATATCTAGCCTTGATACCTAAGCACAGTGCCTGGGCTGGGTACCTAGGCTGGATACCTGGGCGTGATACCTAGACTGGATACCTACACTTGAAACTTAGGCTCTGTACCTAGGCTAGTGAATTTGCTCCGAATTTCCATGACATGTTAGTCCTCTAGATGTTGCTGGCAACACCTTCCGACACATCAGTATCAGAGACTTAGATTTCGACCTCAGAACACGAGGTTGTTTTTCTGTTTCATCTTGATGGCGGCTTTTTGCATACTCCCTTTGATACCGAGATTGTCTATGTATCCATTACAAGTCATCTATACAGGGAGACAACTCCCTAGAGTTAATTGAAGGACATAAGGTTACTATCTTGGAAAACTGTTTTTCTAGTAGCTAGGTTCGGCTAGAAGAGCTAGTGAACGGGCAGCTCTAAGACTCTTGATAACTAGGCTAGAGTCTTAATACCTAAGCTGGATATCTAAATTGAATACTTGAGCTTGGTGCCTAAGCTCGGTGCCTGGACTCGGTATCTAGGCTCAATACCTAGGTTGAATACCTAGGCTCGGTACCTAGACTGGTGCCTACACTTGATACCTAGACCTGGTACCTGCGCTTGATACCAATGCTTGGTATCTACGCTCTACTTATCTTTTGATTCAACTGGCCTATTCAATGGTACTACTAATGATAAATTGGAACAAGGAGAGTGTTGAGCTGTTGCCTACCTGACAACAAAGGCAAACAACTCTTCAACAACACTCCTCGAGAAAGTTACCATCTGCAAGATGTAAAAAAAACAGAGAGAGAGAACAGGATCAACCTAAGCACAGAGTTTTGACAACCAAAGGACAATACCTTTTCAAACAGATTCCTATCATTGATTTATTTAGATATCAACATCAAGCATGGTTCCGACATCAAACCAGAGTAGATACCAATATTACTGCTGCTTACAACATTCTTCACAACCTGGTGTCGAAAAAAGACCTATATTGGATCTCAGAGGTGTCAACCATTATATACAGAGGAAACTGTTTCAAATGGTAACCTTGATATTGATGATGCCTGTGTGGGATAGATTTTAGCCTTTTAATCAGGCTTTTATCAGGCTTATTGATTCAAACTCCTCCCTTCTGGTATAAGTACAGTACAAGGGGTATTCACCAAATGTTTGTCAGCGGTGGTAGCTTACTTGCAATGGAAAGGTATCATCCTGTTTTCGTATATTGATAACTAGCTCATCATAGCATCATCTGAAAAGTAAATTAAATAACAACAACAACAACAATATAAGGTAACATAAAATAAAATAATTGGTTTGCACTATTTCTGCAAATGTCCAAAGGTCAGCATATAATGCTTCCCTACAGACCAGACCTACTGAGTATCCACTTTGATACTGTCCTCCATCCTGACATTCAGTCTCTATGATTGACAGTATGGAACTGCCAGGATAGCTGAGTGGTCAGGGCCTGACGCCATGGAGCTTTCGGTCGCAAGTTCAAGACCCAGTTGGTTTTTCCCCCTATTGAAGTAAAGGAATTCACTTGTCCAATATACAAAATTCTTTTGCTTGTGCACATACCTTCAACATCAAGATTGTATGCATATAAACGAGACAATGATATTGACCGACGGACCTGCAGTACCATGGATATCTTCTTGTTCCTCACCTTGTTGGTATCTGATGGACTATCATTCCCATCAATGCTGTGTTATGCGGCAGCAATTTCCTGGCATTTACAACAAGAAGTAAGACCATCTTTGTTTCTGGACTCTATGATTAAGACACTTTTATAAGTTTATAAGCATTTATGCCTTCCAGTCCAACCTCCTGTACCAGGTTGGGACTTGAACTTCTTGATAATGCGATTGACTCGCAGGCCATTTGAACTTGTGGCAAAGTGTGACATTAACTTGCTCTCATGGAAAACAGTGTTTTTGCTAGCGATAACCTGAGCCAGAAGGACAAGTGAGTGATGCGCACTTAGGACTCATCCTCCATATTCACAATAATGATATACCATATCAATAAATAAGGAGGGACTTGGTCACGTGTGTTACTGATGTTGGCAATTCATTTCTGCTTCTCGAAGAAGATCATCCACGCCGCAGTTCATCTACCAGGGACAGAAAACCTTTCGGCAGGTGCACTCAACAGAGCACCTTTATCTTACCACAGATGAAGGTTGAATGAGATTGGAGTAAGTAACATATTCCTCCAATGGACGGTACTGTGTTGGACCTATTTGAAAACAAAAGACAACAAGCTGTACTGTTCCTGACAGAAAACAGAAGACAAAGAGAAGAAGAGGAGGTTGAAGGACTCTTCACATGAAGGACCATCAAAGAAATCAAAAACAGTAGAGCAGCCTAGTCTTCCTGCTTCAATTTGATCCCCGTTTCCAATGGTAGTGAGTACTGTGGCTGGGAATGCATGTTGCATGACTGCCCAAGATGTGAATAGAGACACGGTACCATCTAGAGAGATTGAAGAAGTCTGTGTGGCTTCTGAAGGGAAGATCATGGATTCCTCACCTATCCTTTCTGTGGGGTCCATAACACGGGGCCGAGAGTTGAGATCCCCTGAGGTTAGACAGTCGAGATCCTGGCAACATGAGTTTGTGGAACTAATTTCAACAAGGTATTGGCGAAGGACACCACCCTTGCCTCCGAGGTCTCCTCAACTTTCAAGAAAAAAAAATTCTTTTGTCTGTTCACAAACCTCTCACGTCTAAATGGTTTGCCTACAATGGAGAAGTCTTGTTCCTACTTAAAGGACAACGGATTTCCAATTATGCGGTACTGTGCATATATTGTTTTTTGCAGAAGATCTATCTTGTTGATAGGTAAAGTGTTATTTGTCAGCATTTTTCTGGTATCTTCAGCAACAAGGAAAACTTTCTAGCTTTATGGACCCTACAGTTAAGAGTTTTCCTCCAGGTTATAAATATTTACACCTCCCAGTACGACTACCAGTACCGGGGTGGGTTTTTGAATGTAGTACTGTTACAACTTACACATAAATCCTTTAAATCACTGACAAACTGTGATTTCTGATAGTTCTCTTTGGAGATTTTATTTTTCTAGTGGCAAAACCTATGCTAGAAGAGCCAGCAAATTATGTGCACTTAGAATGGATGCACCATACTTGTGTTTGCATAAAAGGAAGTTGTTTTTAAGACCAGATATTACTCTTCAACCTAAGGCGGAGTCATAATTTCATTGAGCCAGGACATTGTACTACCTGCATACATGGAAAACCCAGTAACTGATTTGGAGAAAAGATTACATTGCCTTGATGTTAGATTTGCATTACTGTTTTTATGGAGAACATAATGCTTCCACTAGTAAAACAAAAAGGTTGCTTGTTTTTTATTGTGTTCCAAAGCAGTGGGAATCTGGTTTGTCACAGAAAGGAAGGAACGAAGGAAGGAAGGAAGGAAGGAAGGAAGGAAGGAAGGAAGGAAGGAAGGAAGGAATAAAAATACTTTCCAGTTTCTGTAAGGGCCCATTCGACAAGCTGTATGGTGACGTCAGTTGCATGACATATGCAAAGCTGATCAATGGTCACAACCAATGACAGTTGTTTCTCGTTATAGGGTAGATAACAGAGCAAGAAATGATGCAGCAGTTTTATTTTCCTCTGTGATGTAAAAAAAAACCCACAAAAAATTGAAAATGAATGGAGAATTGAATCCTTGTCATTAACAAATTTTAATTTATTGGCATGGTGAAGATACTGCTACAGTTCATTGAAATAACTGAAACGTAATGGTTGATATATATGATGATAATAATAAGAATTTTAAGCATGACATTCCCTCCTCCGACAGGACAGCTTGCTAGTCTCCCATTTGTGTGATTCACAGAGACCACGAAGGGGGAGAACAGGTTGCTTACCTGTAACTGTGTTTCTTCGAGTGGTCTTCTGTGAAGTCACAAACCCCACCAGTCCTCCCCACATTATGTCCTGCTGGATGGTTGGTTCCCATGCTGCTACTCCAGTGGCGAAGGAACTGACTGTTATACAGGGAGGGGCCTTACATTCCCCAGGAGGATGCGGGAGGTCAACTGCCAAATGGCTACTCCTAGGCTTCGAGAAGGTTCCGAATGCTGTTTCGCGCAGGCACATAAACCCCATTTGTGTGACTTCACAGAAGGCCACTCAAAGAAACACAGTTACAGGTAAGCAACCTGTTCTTTCAGAGTAAACCGTCTGCAATTCTCAACTTGAAATTGCTTCTCTAGAGCCAAATCTCGTTAACTGGAAAGTCATGAATGTTTGCTACTATAAGTCAGTAGTTTGTGCAGCATGCTATTTAAATAGGATGGAAACCATTTTATTAGCCAATTCTTAATCTCTGGCACTCATGGCAAGCTTTTTCTTGTTGTCATTAAGCCAGGAGGGGAGTAGTAATGCCACATTTTCTTAGAATTAGTATTTTGCTTTTAATTGTCATAGAATGGCTGAATTTGCTTTCAGTTGTTGCATAACTTTTTCTCTTTACTCTGAGACCAAAATTTCCTTTTAACAAAGTCCTTCTAGTGTTGATCCCCCAAGTCTTGCTTATTCCTCCATGCTGGGCTGGCATCTCTCCTTAGGTTCCCTGGGATGACCTGCGGTATCTCTTTGGTGAGATCATGTATGGGGGACATATCACTGATGACTGGGACCGCCGACTATGCCGGACCTACCTGGGCGAATACATCCGTATGGAAATGCTGGAGGGAGAAATGTTTCTGGCCCCAGGATTCCTTATACCACCCAACACTGATTACAAGGTACAAAAGTGTGCATGAGAGAGAAAAAGAGAGACTCCCCTAGCATGCTGGGCTGAGAATCATTCAGGGAGGGATTTGCCACAAGAGAGATAGGACCAAGATGTGAAGAAAGGAATACAACTACAGATACTTGCATACTTCAACACAAAGGACACGGAAAGGTAATTCAGAGCAAAACCAAATAGGTCATGAGAAAATGTGTTACACTCATGTGAAAGTTGAATAAAGCCCCTATGGAAACAGCCAAGCCAGTCAAGGGAACTGTTTTGGTTATAAGCACACAGTTCTCTGGAAGCTAATGTGAAAGCAGGGATGTGCAGACTGGCCTTCAGGGCCAGAGTAACTGCCAGCAAGCAGCAACTAAAACCTTTAATGTTCCACATAATGTGTTTTATAGGGATATCATGACTATATCAATGAAAACCTCCCACCCGAGAGTCCTTACCTGTATGGGCTTCATCCTAATGCAGAGATTGGCTTCCTCACTGTCACGTCAGAGAAGCTCTTCCGCACCGTGCTAGAAATGCAGCCCAAAGAGTCAGAGGCTGGAGGAGGAACTGGTGTTTCCCGAGAGGAAAAGGTAAGAAAACGTACCAGCCTGTTTCCTTCAGCCTTGGATTTCAAGGACCTGTTACTTTCTGAATTCCTAACTTGGCACTACTTGTTTCTGATTAGCAATAGGTTTTAGGCTTGCTATCACTGCAGAGGGAAGTTTAGAATCATATAGGCATCTTATGCTGGTATGCCAAGTACCTTCTTGCATAATGCCCCCTTGCTGCACAACTGGAGTGGGGCCAGAGAGCCCCCTGCTAACTGTTGTGCATCTGGAGAAGAAGTAGGGAAAGAACAGCCTCGTGCCTCCAGACAACCAATATAAGTACACTGGTGAAGACCTGCAGTCTGACCACAGGCTACTAGGGCCTCAGCCAAAGGGAAACATTCATTTGGCCTTCTCTGCTACAGGTAAAATCTGTGCTAGATGAAATTTTGGATCGACTCCCAGAGCCATTCAATATGGTGGAAATCATGGCAAAAGCAGCTGAGAAAACCCCCTATGTGGTGGTTGCCTTCCAGGAATGTGAACGAATGAACATTCTTACTAGTGAAATTAGACGTTCTCTGAAAGAACTAAACTTGGGATTGAAGGTAGGTGTAGATGATACGCTATTGCTAACATTTTACTAGAATAACAGCTGTTTTATTTGCTTTTCATTTATCTTGCTGGCACAGAAAAAGTAGGTAGAGCATGTTCTCTCAGGCAGTGCAGGGTCATCAAGTCTTCAGATTCTATTTTTCCTGTTTTCCCATCTCCAGTTATTACTTGTACCAAAAGGCACTTCAAATTTGAAGACTGTTATACTCTTCTTTTTAACAGCCAGAAAATTGCATATTCAGCAGTCCATGCACACAGCACAAGAAAACTGAAAGACGTAGCTCCAAAGATTTTTGCTTGGGTACTTTTCTTTTACAATTGCTGATAGGAAGTGGACTTCATCAGAGGGAAAATTCACTTCACTTTCCAGACTATCAATTGTTACCATTAGACATTCCAAAAAGTCAATAATGGTGATGCATAAGTTGGCAAAGGTGGGTGAGTGGTTGAGAAATAGCCTTGCTCCAACTTTGGAGAACATGTTTGCTTTCTTAAAATCAAACAAACACCTGTCCCAGGTTAGAAGCAGAAGAATGCATGGCTGCTGCAAAGAAGGTAACAGCTGATTGGTTGTGGAAATGTCCTTGTTACAAAAGCAATGATTCAAGGCAGCTGGATCATTGGAAAAGATGGTAATTCTGGGAAAAGTGGAAGGCAGTAGGAAAAGAGGAAGACCACATTACAGAGGGATAGATTCAATTAGGGAAGCCATTGCCCTGAGTTTGCAAGAGTTGAACAGGGATGTTAATAAAAAGATCGCTAAAATCAACAACAAAGGTAGTTGGAAACTTTGTGAGTCATAGGCCAGGTCACAGACATTGGATACTGGCAATCTTGTTGAAATTATAAAACAGAAGGGTGCTCACACAGCAGAAACAAGTTTTGTTAGTATTTCATATTGCAATTAGATACCCATCTAGCATTACAAAACTAGCTGGGAAAGTACATCTCATTTCCTTAGCAAGGCAAATTCTGGGAAATTTCAATTACTGTAACATTAATATCACCTTGAGGGAAGGTACCTGAAAGCGTCACCCTAACTGAGCAATGGCAGTCTATTTATTACATGATATGCGATCTTAAAGGTATAAGATATAAGACAGGATCTTAATTAAGCAATATGGTTATTTAAATTAGTAGAACCCTCAGATAAAAAAGGATAAAAAAGGATGCCATTCTCTGGATGGACAAGGAGGAGCAATCCACATACTTCCTGGTTGTTCCCCAGATGACTGCTGCCTAGTGAGTCTCTGACTATAAAGAAAATGGAGTATTAAAAAGGATTTTCATTGTTTTGAGTGAAAGTGAGTTGGAGGGTTTGGTAGTGAAAAACAAAAGAGTAGAGAAGTTGGTGGAGAATGAGGCAATTAAAAAGACCCCAAAAAATTCATAAGTAATAACATTTAAAAATCTGAGTTATCACGTCGGATGGAGCCAGGGCTCAGAGGTCTATATGGCAGGGGGGGACAGAATGGTAAAGCAAATCTCAGGAATACTGACATGGAGAACACTCTGGGGGGTGGAAAGCTACTGTGTTTTGCATATAGACTGGGAGAGAGCTGATAATGGATTGCCAGGTAATTTGAGTAGTTACTCAGGGATACAAGATTTTGTTTACAAAAAGACCAAGTAGCATATACAAGTCCCAAGAAACAAGGAGAAAAGTGAAGATAATATGCAAAGAAACAGATCATCTCCTGGAAACCTGAGAAGGTTTATCCAATGCAGAAACTCAAACAAATATATTCCACCTTTTCATGGTGCCAAGAGGCAATGGGACTTACAGACCTGTGTTAAATATAACATTCTTGAATGGATTTGTAAAATTCAACAGTTCAAGATGGAAAACAGTTTTTAGGGAAACTTGCAGAAAAATGAATGGTTGGTTTCAATCAGTTTAAAGGAAGTATATTGACAAATTCCTCTGGTCCCAATTTGCAGGAAATACCTTCAAATTCACTTCAAAAGCAATCATTACCAATTCAAATCACTTCCATTTGGTCTGTCCTTGGCTTTCAGGGTCTTCACCAAGGTGTTGACTCCACTAATAGTACATCTCAGAAAGAAAGGAGTTCAGCTCTTTTCTCATTTGGACAACATCGTGCTGATGTTGAGGAATGGAGACAGAACCAAAAGCAATTTGCAGGTGACAATACACATTCTTCAGAAACATGAGTTCATGTTGAACTATGAGAAAAGTAATTTAGAACTAACAACATCAGTGGCAAATTTAGGCACGCTGATAGATGCCAAAAGGGAATGCCTTTTCCTATCGCAGGAAAGAAGAATGAAGAGAAAGAAAAAAGTAAAACAGCTTTTGACAGTGAAATCTGCAAACATAATGCATCTGGCAAGAGTTCTAGGACTTCTAATTTCAATAATCCAATTAACACCACGGGCAAGATTCCACACGAGAATGTTGAAATAGTCTCTCTTACGATGTCAGATGGCAATTGTACCATTACAGAGTTTTCCTCAGTCTCTAAATCAAGAATTAGAATGGTGGCTTCAGAACAAGAATATAAACTAGGGAGTATCTTTCATAAAACACCTGAAAACTATGGTTACAACAGATGCAAGCTTTTCCAGATGGGGAGCTCACTATGAGAGACATTCAATTCAAAGAGAATGGACAGTTAGACTTGAGGCACAACATAAATTATTTGGAATTGCAGTGCAATTAGCACTTCTGGGATTTACAACCTTAATAAGGGCGAACACATTCCAGTCAGCACAGACAACATGACAGTAAAATGCAACATTTGCAACCGAGGGGAGTACATTCAATTCCCCTAATCAAGGAATCAAACAAAATACTTTGTTGGGCTGAGAAGTCATTGCAGACCATAACAGTGGTGAACTTAAAGGGCTCACAAGATGTCCACATGGACTATTTCAGCAGACACAGAATTCATCAGGGAGCATGGTCCTTGAACCAAGAGGTACTTTAACAATTAAAAGAATTCTGCAGTCCATTTCAGGTCATTTTATTCACCTCTAGAGAGGATTTCAAACTAAGCAGATATTCTTCAATACATGGGGGGGGATCTTCAAGTGGAGAGTGATAAAGAGGATCTCCAAGACCCTATTTTTCAGGAACTGCATGATAGAGCACCAGTACTGTCTATCATTGCGCCGTTGCCTTATTTGTTAGACTGTAAAAAGGCATGGGATTCCTCATCTTCTATTTCTTCCACATCGAAGAAAGTAGAAGGACTGTACCGTCTGATTGAGAGTGATCACGAGTGGCTGACTCAACATCCAAAGCCAAACTCAATCATTGTTGATGCAGCTCAGTCTAGGCGATCCCAGAAGCTTCATGTGACACCTACTGATAGAGAGGGAAGGAAGCTAGACCATTGGGGAAGAAGGCATATTCAAATGCTGCCTTGTTTAAAATTGTGAACTATGAAGTGTGTATGGGTGCCTATCAGCAGTTCTTGTGGACTAGGATGAAAATGTTCATGGATATGCTGCCTGAGGATGAGAGAAAGACTGCTGCTTCTCTGTATGGTGAGGCCTATCGTTTGTCCTCCCAACAAGTCATGACCTCTAAGCATATTACTGATTGTAGTGAGAAGGCAATCGTTGGCGCGATAGCCTTGAGGAGACATGCTTGGTTGAGATCTTCGGGTCTGTCTCAACAAGCAAAGAGTGTGATTGAAGACCTCCCTTTCGACTCCATAGGTGTTTTCAATGAAGGTTCAGATACCAAACTAGAACACACGTAAAAAATGCACACTACAGCTAAAAAGTATGGATTCCTGGTACCATCGTCATCATACTTCAGGTATCGATATCACCTTTACCAACCTTACACAGCGAGAACAAGAAGTCCGACTCCCACACAGCAGCAACATCAAACATCAGGACAGCAACAACCTTCAAGGAAATTTCCGATGTTCAAACTCAGACAACCTCAGTATAAAAAGAAACAACAAGACCAACAGAAACGGTGCGTTTGACAACCAACTGAACGATACCTCATTAGTGCATTGTCAACATCTTTCAGTCATTTCTACTGTCAAAGATCCAAATCTCTCTGCTCAAACCCCAAATGTCAGTACTGCCATCGATACCATCTGTTCTGCTGGTATTGACAGCATGGTGACGTTAGATATTGTCATCACTGTCAACATCGGTACTGACCGAACTGTTGGAAGCTGTGGTACAGAGAAAAAGCCATTTGGAAACAGACTGTCAAATTTCATCCACACATAGGCCTTTATAACAACAGACTCATGGGTGTTGGATGTAGTGAGGTTGGGCTATATGATAGAATTCCATCAACTACTACCGGTAGGATGAATTCATATCGTACCTTCATCCCCGGAGCTGGAAGAGGAGATTGCAACTCTGTTGCAGAATGGGACAATTGAAAAGATCTCATATGCCCAACTAAGGAGGAGTTTCTCTTCCAAATACTTCCTGGTACCAAAGAGAGATGGGGGTCTTCGACCCATTCTAGACCTAAGAAGTGTCAACGATTATATAACAACAAAACGGTTTCGAATGGTAACCCTGGCATCAATAATGCCATTGCTGAAGAAGTGGGACTGGTTTGTGACACTGGATTTAAAAGATGCCTACTTCCACATATTGATAAGGAAAGAACACAGAAGGTCTCTAGCTTTTGTGTTGGGGAAACAAGCTTGTCGATTCAGAGTCCTCCCATTTGGCATAAGCATGGCACCAAGGGTGTTCACAAAGTGTATGTCCGTGGTGGCGGAATATCTGCGACAGAGAGGTATCGTTCTATTTCCAGACATAGATGACTGGCTTATAGCTGCTCTGACAAAACAGGAGGCTTTGAAACACCTAAAGACTATAGTGAATTCACTAAATACACTAGGACCGCTGATAAATTTCAAGAAGTCCCACCTTGTACCACAAACAAGAGTGAAGTTTATTGTAGCCATACTGGACTCGACCAAGGAGTTGGCTTTCCTGCCAGAAGACAGGTGGCAGAAAAGTGTGGCGTGCTCTGAGGCAGTTATTGATAACTCGACATGCAAGAGCCAGAGCCATACAAGTGGCCCTAGGACTGATGGCCTCAACCACTATGGTGACTCCAAACACAAGATTGAGAATGAGGCCTCTGCAACACTGATTCATAAGGAATTTCAAATCCACTTCTGCATCATCAAAACAAGTACATGACAATTCCGAAGCGGGTGCACTTGTCTCTCCTCTGGTGGTTGAGGGCAGAAAATGTCCTAAGGGGCATGTCATTTCTAGCAGATCCACCCGTGGTCTCTGTCACCACAGATGCTTCCATGGACAGGTGGGGAGTGCATATGCAGAATGTATCTGTAAAAGGACATTGGACATTGTTGGAAAAATGTCAACACATAATGTTCTGGAGTTTCTTGCTGTCATCAAGACATCCAGAGCTTTTCAAGTGCACTTGCGTGGTCTCACAGTGCAAGCGAGGATGGACAATACAACTGTAATGTATTATATCAACAAACAAGGAGAGACTCACTTCACAGTGCTTCTGAAATTAACAATCAAGTTCTGGAACTGGTGCCTTTCCAGAGGGATAACGCCATCAGCGATACATGTGCCAGGAGCAGACAATTCATGGGCGGATGCCCTAAGTTGAGCCCCGATGTCCTATCATGAATGGAAGCTGAACGACGCTGTAATCGACAGCTTGTTCAATCTATGGGCGGTACCATCGACAGTTTTGTTTGCATCCAAGGACAACAAGAAATGCAAGATGTACTGCTTTCATCAACAGACAGACCAAACGGGTCTGGGGGATGCTTTCCTGTAAAGATGGATGGAACTGTTCCTCTACGCATTTCCACCATTCCCTCTCATAACAAAGGTGATCTCAAAGATAAGACAGGACAACGCGAGGGTCATATTGATAACATCATGGTGGCCAAGACAGCCATGGTTCTCGCCCCTTCTTACTTTGTCGAAACATCAGTACCAGAGGTTACTGTCAATACCGAACTTGCTGACGATGCACAGTGGTATCGTCTTTCACCTGGATGTGCAGAAACTTCAGTTGACTGCGTGGAAGATACTGTAGACTCTGCTTTCCCAGAAGAAGTTAGCCACATATTAAGAGCAGCTCACAAACCATTGACTGTAAAGTCATATGGCTATAAATGGAACAAATTTTGCAGGTACCTGAGGGATTGCAGTACCCAACCTCAGAACTGTGGTACCGCAGGCATACTTTCTTTTTTGACACACCTTGGTACTGAGGGACTGTCATTGTCTTCAGTGAAATGTTATCTGGCAGCCATTTCTTGGTACCTACAGAGTAAGGGAAGACCTCCCTGTTTCTCTAGTCCAACTGTTAAATGATATTGACAGGGCTATAAACATGTATACCCTTCCAACCCAAGCCCTAGTACCAGGCTGGGATTTACATTTTGTGTTGTTGCAATTCACACATAGGCCATTTGAACCAATGGCAACCTGTGATATGAGGCTATCTTTAAAACCACTGTTCCTGGTACCCCTATCTTCTGCAAGAAGGGCAAGTGAGTTGGCAGCCCTAAGAGTGGATGCATCCTTTTTGAGATTTCATAAAGGGAAGGTAGTACTAAGACCAGATATCACCTTCTTACCAAGGGTGATATCATTCTTTCATCTGAACCAAGACATTGTTTTGCCAGCTTATATGCAGAATCCAGAAACTTATCTGGAGAAAAAGCTGCATTGCCTTGATGTCAGAAGGGCGTTAGCTTTCTATGTTCAAAGCACTGCAACTGTAAGGAAAACTAAGCAGTTATTTGTCTGTTGTTTGAATCAGAAACTAGGGGAACCTGTTTCTTCTCAAAGGATATCTAAATGGGTTATTTCTGCAATCAAGTTGTATTATGAGATTGCTAAAAGAAAGCTGCCAGTAAATGTAAGGGCACACTCCACGAGATCAATGTCAGCTTCAGCTGCTTTCATGCATGGTGTACAATTGGAGGAAATACGCAAGGCTGCTATGTGGTCACAGCTGTTAACCTTTATTTCCCACTATAGGGTAGATCAAAGGGAAAGGAGTGGTGTGTCTTTTGGTAGGGCTGTTTTGTTTTCTGCAGTTACATGAAAAAAAGGGGGGAACAAGCAAACAACCAAAAAAACCCCACCTTTCTGAATAAATTCAAGAAATACAACATGATTGGTTGTAAACTAAATATTTATTTATTTACTTAGATTTATCTATCTATTTATTCTAATAATATTTATAATATTTATTGTATTGCAATACTTATTACATTTTTTTAAAAGAAGAGGAAAATCTGATGTTGTTATCACTGGTGTATATTGACAATTTGACATCTCCCACCTCCATCTTTGACAGCTCACTAATTTCCCCATTGTGTGATTCAGAGAGACCACAAAGAACAGGTTGCTTACCAGTGACTGTGGTTCTTCAAGTGGTCTTCTGTGAAGTCACACAAACCCACCCAGCCTTCTCATTTGATGTCTTTTTCGTTGGTTCCTATAGCTGCTACCATGGCGGCGAAGGAACTGACCGTTACTCTGGGAGGGGCCTTATATACCCTGGGGATGTGAGGGATGGGCCAACTGCCAAAATGCCTGATTTTAGGTTTCCAGAAGGTTCCGAATGCTATACCACACAGGCGCGAAATACCCCATTGTGTGACTCCACAGACGACCACTCAAAGAACCATAACAGATAGGTAAGCAACCTGTACTTTTTAGACACACAGAGGTGTTGGTCTTTCCATCCTAAAACCTTAGGAAATATGGTGTTAAAGGCAAATGATTACTCAATGGCTGAAAGCATTATGTTTTCTTATGCTACTATTATGCAAGGGTGCCATGACCAAAGCACATGTGGCTGAATTCAACTCACTCTATTTCAACTAGTGCCATGTATGCAGTTTCAGCATCTTTGGAGGATGTTTGTAATGCTGCTGGGTGGAAGGAGCCTTCCATGTTTATAAGCCACTATAAGATAAGTAAGTTCCATTCTTCAGAGGGGGGCTTCTGGATCACACAGTTGTTACTATGGCCAATAGCTCTCTCCCAGAATCTACAATTTATTAATTCACCACATCGAATTGATATCTCCATGTGGCTAATATTAAAAATCATTCCCTGTGTCTGACAGGGTCTCTGTAAGTGCATGTAGGCAGGAACGGCTGAAAGGCTGAAGTTAGAAAAAATTCCGGTCAAGCCAGTGACTCAATCTGTCACGTAGCCAGGGACCCCTCTAGACATTCTGACCATTAAACAGACAAAGGGCCCTTCGTACTGGTATGGCAGCTCGGTAGAATCACAATCAGTCTGCCAAGTGAGGGCAATTTCCACTCTACCTATGCCTTTGTCTCACTCGGGCAGTCATTCACATGACACTGAGGAACATTCAGCCAGTGATGTTCACCGTTGAGGGCTTTTGAGCTAGCCCTCCTTGCTATTGTTCCACCCGGGAGAGAACTAGCCCTCCAGGTATATTTTTTCTATAAAAACCCCATGTTTTTAGCTGTTCAGGGGTTCGCTTACATTTTCCTCCCGAATTGCTGTCACTCTGTTTGCTGAGCGTTCCCCTCAGCCCCCCCCCCATGCTGAGTTTCACCGCTCTCAATCCTCTGTTTCAACTTTGGCGTCCTGGGCGTCAGGATCAGGTGGAGTATTACCCTAAAAATCCCTCTCTCTAAAACCCCCTATCAATTTTCCTCCCTTTTATTTTCTTTTAGGTTCTCTGTGTGTGTGATTGCTAATGTGAGTGAGTGCATAGTGACTTACATTTTATAGAAAAATAAAATAAATCATTTAGTACACCTTTAGCTTGGTTTTTGATCTGATCTGACCTGGTATACATTGGGTTTTGAGATCCTGCAAGGTTACCTTACCTCTCGTGTGTGCTGGGCACGTGCTTAGTGCAACTTGGAAACTCCCTTAAAATCGGGGTCAGACTAGGTGTCCTTTGAGGGATCCCAGGGAGCTCGGGCAGTGACAGGGACTTCCCTGAATCTGGTGACAGGGACCTCTCTGACTCAAAATAATTAATCTGGTGACTGAGACTCCCAGGACCCCCAGAAAATTAGGGTAACACAGTGCTGCAAACAATGCGGTGACCAGTTGGCAGCCACTCCCACCCTAGAAATTAGGACTTGAGTAACTTCCAGTAGTGCAGAGATTGCTCCTCCTTGTCCATCCAAAGAATAAGACGTTGGTATTTACCATGAATATTAATTCTTGGATGACAGGAGGGGAAATCAACCCTCATTCAATTTGTGGCTTCACCCAAATAAATAAATAAAGGGAGGAAAGAAGGATGGACGGACAGACGGGATGAATGAATGAATAATAAGAATTAGGTTGTTAGGCAAGGCTTTAGAACAAAACGAATAGAGAAGGGAAAAGGAGTCAATAGGCATAACAAAAAGAATCTCAGACTCCTGTCTAGTCAGCTGGCATGTGGGGAACAACTCAGGAGTGCATGGATTGCTCCTTCTGCCATCTAAGAATGGATATTCACAGTAAGTACCAAGACCTCATTTTGATAAGATTATGTAAAATCTGAAAGACAATCTCAACTGTTCAGCCACAAAGCAATATTGCTAATGGAGGGAACCTAATGAAAACTGTTATTTTAACTTATTTTTCCCTAAAGGGAGAGCTGACAATCACAACAGACATGGAAGAACTGTCAAATGCTCTTTACTATGATAATGTGCCTGATTCCTGGACAAACCGTGCCTATCCATCGTTGTTTGGTTTGGCAGCGTGGTATGCTGACCTACTGCTCCGGATCAGGGTGAGGGAGACGTTGCCTTGGTTAAAGTTTTTCAAGACATATTCTTCCTACATATAGGTTCTCAGCTGATAGAAATAGTATGGAATTTAATGTAAAGCCCAGTAGCTGAATTCTCAGGAAAGTTGAAAACATCAGTTTAAGCATTTCCTCTTCTAGCTGGCAAAAGCTCTCAACTAGCTGTTCTTGCACTACTAACTGTTCCCATTTATCTCCAATACATATTTGATAAAGAATTGGCAAAACAAAAATTACAGCTGTCACTGTAATATATAAGTTCAAGCATGCTGCGTTTAGAGAGGAGGCAGGCAAAGCACTGCCCTCCAGAAGTTTTTGGACTGTAACTTCCATCAGATCTAGCCAACACAGCCAATGGGAGGGATGCTGGGAGTTGCAAAAGGCTGCCTGTTCTCAAGCCCTAACACATGACTGCATAAAAGTGTAGATATTTGCATAGGATCTGACACATTATTCTGGAGTTTTTCAGAGTGTTTAAAATATGACTGTTTCTGTGAAACAATCTGAAATTAGAGGCAGTGTGGTCAGGTTCTCAGGCTCCTTGCCACCTAGCTCCTTGTTCTCTTTCAGAGTTTTGCTACATCTTTTCCCACGTCAGTATCCCATTCAGCTCATCTTTGTTTTCAACCAAACCAACCAAGATGAACAATAAAGGGAAATGCAAGTACACACAATTATGATCAACTCATTTCAATGGCAGAATGAGTACATTGCAGTATTAGACCTAGCATATTTTAATGGCTATAGAGAAACAGGAATATATCCAGAAATTCAATTAGACCCTAAGATCACTCTCTGTAAATGGAATGGACTTCAGCTTGCTGATTCTCCCTCCTGCAGTCCTCTAATACATGAGCTCAAGGATCAAGAGAACCTTCAGGATGCAGGCAGAATACTTCAGATGGGATAAAATGAATAACACCCAGAAATAACATATGCAGAGCAGGATCTTTCAATTCAAACCACAGGTTGCAAGATGCTATCCACATTCAGTGCTTGATATATTTTTAGGAGGAAGATTTCATGATCCTTTTTGTGCCTTGCAGGGAGATGTTAAAAGCAGGGAAGGATTATGGTGATCTTTTTCACTTTCTTGTGTACCTTGGCATCCCTTTAATACTAAATTACAGGTGTGCCAAGGAGATAGTTCAAGCCTCCAGAAATACTTATTTCGTCATGTCCATTTCCTGATCCATCTAAGTCAGGGGTAGGATTTTGTGCAGTCTACAGCCCCACCGCCCTTGCTACGGAGAAAACAACAACAACAACAACAACAAACAACAACAACAACAGCCTCAAATAGAGAATTGCACAGGTGATTCTCAAGTTTAAAGGATATTCCAGGCTGCACCAGGCCTTTTTGGGCCAAGATTAGCTTTCGAAACTGAAACAACCACCCTATTGCTTCTTGTTTTGGAAAAAAAATGAGCAGGTAGAGCTCATAGGGCTCCACGGCCTGGAAAATGGGGTGAGTAGAAACCCATGGACTCTCTGCCACTGCTTGTCCTAGACTAAAGCACATTTTGCGAATGCAGATTGTGGGCCTCCTTGTAAACATGGAGGAATAGCTCAAACGTGCAACATAAAATTTGCTTTTCTAAGCATGCTTACCTATAATGTTCCAACACCCTTTTCATTGTCAGGAGCTGGAGGCCTGGACAACAGATTTTGCTCTCCCCACAACAGTATGGCTAGCTGGCTTCTTTAACCCTCAGTCCTTCCTCACAGCCATTATGCAATCCATGGCTAGAAAAAATGAGTGGCCTCTTGACAGGATGTGCCTTTCAGTGGAAGTCACCAAGAAAAACCGGGAAGATATGACAGCTCCACCTCGAGAGGGCTCCTATGTACATGGACTCTTCATGGAAGGTAAAGACAGTCTTGCTATTACTACTGACCATCAGATGACTGAGTGGTCTTCATTCCTTGGTGTAGTTTCAGCTAGCTGTTCTTCTACATTCAAAAGTCTTCTGAAAAAAATCAGTTCTGGTTTCTAAAGAGCAACACACACACACACACACACTACGTACGTACATATGTTACGCACTGAGACAGGAGGAAGAAGGGGAGAACACTGCCTAGCTTCAGCCCTGCTCATTACTGACACGTGGTATCCCTCAAAAGAAAAAAAATTCTCTATCCTCTTTCCACCAATGTATATACACTGCAGGGTGGAGAGGAAGGTGGCTACTCTTATTCTCCAACTGTGCAATGACAGTCAATCAGTGCTTATTGGGGGGGGGGCACAGCAGCAACTAGGTGGCATCTGGCAGCCATTTTGAAGCCAAGGAAAAAAAGGAAACCACCTTGGCAACATCAAAGAAAATACTTACACAGGTTTAACACACACACACACACACAAAATTATGCAGTCACAAAGATGATTCCAGCCAGAGTTATCATTTTGCAGCAGGAGGCTGGGCTAATTCTGCTTTGTTATTTTCTACTGTAGGAGAAGCAAGCCTCTCCCATCCAAGGCTCTGTTTCATTCCTATATTATTTCTTTGAGAGTAGGAATGTGGAGGGAGAGATGTACTCTCTAGTCTGTCTTTAGTACTTCAACTCTTTTAAACACCATCAAAGAAAAAGAAGTATGAGAAGATAGGGTGCCTAATAGGTTTCATGAATTCTAAAAAGATTGTCTTCTATTTCTAAACACAAGCATTTCTACCAGAATTACCAATCTATTTGGCCAGGACCATCATTTAAAAAAAAAATCCTTTTTTTCAAAAATTGGGCAAGACTTTTTTCACCCATAATACTTCGAAGTCTCAAATCTACAATTGTAATTTCAACAAACAATTGACCACAATAAAGGAGACAGGTTTGGTAGCTGCTTTTTTTTTAATTGCATGTCAACAGGGGGCAGCACCTGCCCATTTTATTGCATTCACACTTTGTGGGTGAGACCAAAAGCAGTCAACTGTTCAATTACTCTTGTTAAGATATTCCTAGTTTCTAGGCAGGGAATGTAGTATCTAGGTTAAACCTTCTCTTCTTTTTAAAGTAGTGATTATTTTAAAGGGAGCTGAAGCAGCCTAATTGTTACTGCTCAGGTCTTAACTGTTGTCTACAAGTCTAAATGAAGGAACCAATCAAAGAATATACTGCAGCTTTCTGTAACAAAAGAACACCATCTACAGACAGGCTCAGGGGCAGCATAAAATCCAGGTCTGTAAAAAAAATCATGTTCACAGCACTGTAAATGCATATGTGAATTACTGGGATGGCATGAAAGGCACATCCAAGCCAAGGAGTCTAGCCTTTAGCCATGCTGCTAACGATAAAAAGCTGGGTGTCATGCTGGGCTCCCTTTGCTCTGAACTCACTGCCAACGAAGCATGCTCTCAGATGAAGCAACTGGTCTTGAGAATTCTATCTGGTCTTGCTGCAGGTGCACGCTGGGATGTTCAGACTGGCGTCATCAGCGATGCACGCCTGAAGGAGTTGACGCCCTCCATGCCAGTCATCTTCATCAAAGCCATCCCTGTGGATCGCATGGACACCAAGAGCATGTATGAGTGTCCTGTGTACAAAACACGCACACGAGGCCCCACTTATGTTTGGACCTTCAACCTGAAGACAAAAGAGAAGCCTGCTAAGTGGATTCTTGCTGGAGTTGCTTTGCTCTTACAAGTTTAAAGCGTGAGTTGACAAAGCCCTTCCCGCTATGTTACCACTGCCATCGCCCTTTCTGGAAATACAGAGTTACAGAGTTGTTTGCAAGTTGACAATAAAAAAGTGTACTTCTCAGAAGTGTGTCTCATGTGGTGTTCCTACCCAGATGAATATAAACAGAATGGTTGCAATAATTTGTTGTAGCCCATGAACAATGACATGAAGCTTGTCCATTCAGTACTGGCTCTGTACCAGCATGTAGAAAAAAACAAAGAGGTCTGTGCACATTTCTTTTTTTGCAAGTGCCATCTAGATTCACTTCCCACTTGTTTAGTGTCACAAGAACATCCACTACTGACCCTAGAGTGCTGCACCCCAGCCCAGTATTCCTGAAGTCTTCCCTGCAAGCTGAGATATGATTCCATGAGCTATTACGCCTGTGTCACCCACAAAAGTATCCCACTTCAATGGCCTTGAAGTCGTGTAGCATAAAGTTGAGGCTTCACAGCTATGCTATGGATGTACTACCTCACCTCTCCACTGTATCGCACAACTCACATCACACTGATGTGCACTCCCGTTGCACCACATCCTAAAAAGTGAACTACACTTATGTCACTTGTCACCAGCAACATTTTAGCCACAGTATGCATTTCCTTTGGAAGCCCTAGCACAGCAGCCACCCCTTTCAAAACCAGGATTCAAAAGGACAGAGAGGAACGTATAAGGCTTTTTATGGCTCCTTGTTCCCCTCCCAGCTAAGGGGGAAAAAACAGACTCAGGCCCTTTTCGCATCCTTTTTTTCTTGCGCGAGCGCCCCTTGAGCGTCACGTGAGTGGGAGCATCGCTCCGTATGACGCACTCCCCCTTGTGCGATGCTCACGAGGCTAAAGTGGGGTGCGCGTGCATTTTTTGATTTTCAACTTTAAGCCGAAAATGCCCCGCGCTTGCGCAATGCTCACGGCACCCTCACGCACTTACCTCTGTGCGGTGTGTCAGCAAGGCGGCCCAGTCGTGCTTCCTTCCCCCAGTGCAGCCTACAACTTCCAGACTGCGCTGCGGAACGAAGGGGCAGGGCGCTAGGGCGACAGTCGCGCTAACAGGAAGCCATGCGGAAAGAAGAAGGGCTGTTTTGAGCTGCTCGCGCGAGCGCCGCTCCCCACTGCCGCGACAAGGTACAGTGCGAAAAGGGCCTAAGTTTGCATAAGGACACTAGGTGCCCTGTTTTGTGAAACCTAACTTGGATTGCCTCAATATAGAATTTTAAATGTTTTATCAAATACCCAATGCTGTAAAATTATGAAGGGGAGAAACCACACCAAGACCATGGAAGGCAAGTATTTTCACCACCACCCTGAAATAGATTATGGAAATCCTATCTTCTTACTGGTCATTACGTTCAAGTTACATGTCATTAATTATTTGGCACATGAAACTGAACAGGAGCAGCACTACAAAAGCCCACTTCCATGGGGGCTCCCAGAGCAACTGGCACATTCTTGAGGGGAATTTTTTGGGCCTCACATCTGAATGCTCAAGCATGGGTCACCACTTCTTCTTGGTGGTCTCTGTGCCTCACACAATGGGAATCTTCATGCATGTGCAGTAGCTTTTTGAAAAGTTCCAGAGCTGAGCAGCTTGGCGGTAACCCCTCCCCCATCCAGTACTGAGCATGCTCAGTCCCGGCAAGCTAATGGTCTCTCCTCAGTTTCTTTTATCCGCCGGCTTGTTAGCAGCTTGGAAAGCCTTCCTCGCTGAGCAGTTTGCTTTGCTTCGCTGTTCTTCATTCTTTGACTGTTCTTTGTGTTCTTTCTAACAAAAAGACTATTAAGAACTCTTCCCCCTTTCTATGTCGTCGTTGTTTGTGTCTTGCGGTCGCAAGGTCTCCTTGTCTGACAGCCACTCCAAGTGCCTGTTCTGCCTCGGAGAGGCCCATAACATTCAGGTGTGTTCTATCTGTAAAGACTTCACCTCTCAAACCTTGAAAAACAAAGCTTCATGGCTGAAGTCTCATTGTTGGGAGCAAGCCCTTCGGATAAAGGAGCAGGTGGCTTCGAATACCGCCCTTTTCACCTCCTCTATGGCTCAGTGTTCTCCTCGGGCCCTCTCAACTGTGAGGCCTTCGTCGACGCCCTCTTCCACAACGCCAATTTTGCTTTCAGCATCAACCTCATCGGTACCGACCGCCTCGGTACCAATACCGATATTGTCCTCAATGGCTTTGCCTCCAATCTCCTTGGTACTGAAGATTCCAAAGCTCTCCAGGATGCTGATTATCACCTCCTCCTCTTGGGAAGCTTCTTCTAGCTCTCAACCAGCTTCCACTCAACCTCCCAAGGTCCCTACAGTTGCTCAGTGTAAGCAAGCTTCATCCCACCTTGCTGACTCCTCCATTAAGAAGAAAAAGAAGAAGGAGAAGCGTCACTCTCCTTCTCCTCTAGGCCGCCAGCTGGCTCCTTTGCCAACGCCCCCTCCAATGCAGCCTTTGATGGCTACTGTGGAGGAAGAGGACACTCTCGACCCTTTGCCGGAGCATGACAATGTCTGGCTCCCGGGCTCTCGGTCCCGGTGGCTGTTGACTTAACTTCAGACTCGGAACGTCAACCCTCACCACTGGTGTCTCCACCAGTCACGTCAGCCCAGACAGGAACAGCGAGTATACAAACCTTGCTTCCTCCGACCCTCACTCCTGCTGGCCCCGAGTTGGACCGTCCATCCTATTTGGATGCTCCTTGGGCTCCTTCCCATGATCGCCCTCAATCTAGCATGGCACACTCTCTGGGACCTGGCGATAGAGATAAATACCCATGTCGTTGGGATTATGTTTACCGTGGAGAACGTGACCCTTCGCGGGCGAGACTCAACTCACCCTTCTCTTCAGCCTCTTACATTGCTCGATACGGCCACGAGCATCTGTGGAGAGAACAGCCACGCTCCTATTATTCTTACTCACCGGCCTATCATGATCTATACCATCCCGACATCCGTCACTGGTCGCCCTACTGCCTGCGGCATTCCCACTCTCCATCATGCTCTTCTGCATCTCACTACCGACGCCCCTCTCGATACCAGCACTCGAAGACCCATTCTCAGTCCCATTCTCCATACTACCAGCGCTCTCCTGCCCACCGCCGGTCCCATGACCAGTCGCCTCGTCGAAGGCCGATCTCACCACCTCCTTGGGTGACAGCAACGGTCTCGGCCTCCGCCGGATACCCACCTTGTGACCAACATCTCTAACGGCTTTGGTACTGACGCAATCCATCGTTGCCTCGATCCCGGCAGTTCTTCCGATGTCCTCGGCACCAATGTCGGTAACGACATCGATACTGCCTCCAGTACCGGCTACGATACCGGCCCCTGTGGCATTTCCAGTCTCTGCTAGTGCTCCACCAGCTGTTAGCTCTGGTACTGGATCAACCCCGATCACATTGGTACCCATCTCAGTCATCTGCCTCTTATGATTCCAACAGTGATTCTGCAGATTCCACACCTGACTCCCATACCTCTCCACCATTGGCCTTTGAAGATTCAACCCTTGATTCAGCTCCTGAGGATGTCAAGCAATTTTCTGACATCCTGGTCAGGATGGCCAACGCTCTTGGCCTGGACATTTCTGGACCCACTCTGACAGTGCAGGACCCAGCATTCTATTATGTTGACACGCAGCCTCCTTCCATGGCTCCAATTCTGTTCCTCCCTGTCTTGCAAGAAGTATTAAAACATCCCTGGGCCCAGCCGGCTTCGCTCCAGCCAATCCCTCACTGCCTGGAGCACCTTTACTGGACCCAGAAAAAGGATGTCAACTTCCTATTTAACCATCCCACACCGAACTCGATAGTTGTTGAATCCTCTCACACTAAGGGAGATAAGAGGGCTCACACAACACCTCCGGATCGTGAGGGCCGCCATTTGGACATCTTCGGTTGCTGCTTCTACTCTGCATCTCCCTGATTGCCAGGATCTCAAGCACGCAGGCTTGCCTGGCTGCCTATCAGAGTAACATCTGGGACAGATTCTTTCCTCTGCTCTCTCATCTGCCAGACGACCATAGAACTAGTGCCATCCAGTTCTACAATGAGTCTGTGGCCCTCTCTAACCAGCAGATCTTGTCTTCTCGCCATGCTATCAAGGGTGCAGTGTGAGTGATGGTTGGGGCCGTCGCTCTTCGCCGTTTTGCATGGCTTCGCTCCCCTGGGCTTGCAGAGGACAGTAAGAAGAGGACTGAGGACCTGCCCTTTCATGATCAAGGGCTCTTCCATGCAACCACGGATAAGGCCATGGATCACCTCGTGAAGGCTCGCCTCACAGCTAAGAAGATGGGCTTCCATCCCAATTCTCAGTCCAGACCATCCTTGTCACGCTCCTCATGGAGGCATTCTGCCTCTTCTTATAGGTCACGGTCCCCTTGCCATGCATCTGTTCAGACCCCTCTTCCAGCTTCCTCCTGATGCTCCTTCAGATGGTGCCAACCGTCCTCCAAGAAGTCCTCCTCTATCGCTAAGTCCTGCTTTTGACTTCCCTTGCAGGTCACCACCTCTACCGCTGTTCCATCTGTGCATCCACCTTTCCAGAACCCCTGGACTGGCTCGCCACTTCAACATCTGGCGCAAGATCACTTTGGACTCCTGGGTTCTTTCCATTGCCCGTCTTGGCTACGCCATTGAGTTTCAAAGTATTCCATCTCTAGGCATTTTCTACTCCACCCCTGCCAATCCAGCCCTCCTTGAGGAGATCGAGCCCCTCCTCCTCAAAGGAGCCACAGCGCAGGTGCTGCACTCAGCCAGTTCCACCAGCTTCTTCTCCCAGTATTTCACAGTACCCAAATCAGATGGCACTCTCCGACATATCCTGGACCTCAGGGGGGTGAATTCTTACACACACACACACACAAGATGGTCACTCTCTCTTCCATCCTGCCTTTCCTGTGGCATTGGGACTGGTTCGCCTCCATCGACCTACAAGACACCTACTTCCATATTGCAATTCGGGCCCAACACAGGAGGTACCTCTGGTTTGCAGTCAACCGCATTTGCTACCAATACAAGATCCTACCATTTGGCCTGTCTACCACCCCCAGGGTCTTCACCAAATGCCTAGCCCCTGTGGTATCTTACCTCCGTACGAAATACATTATGGTGCATCCCTACCTGGACGACTAGTTACTGGTGGTGCCCTGTAAGTAAAAGTTGTACAAGGACATTCACCTCACCCTTTCCCTTCTCTCAGATCTTGGCCTCAGGGTGAACCCCAAGAAGTCCCACTTGGAGCCTTCACACATCCTGGACTTCACTGGCGCCACCCTGGACTCTGCCTCTGCCAGGGCCTTTCTCCCGGTGAAATAGGTTTGGACGCTGCGTCAAGCCACCATCACTGTCCTAAGCTCCCGGTTCGTTTCTGCCTAAAGAATCCAACAGCTCTTGGGCTACATGGCAGCCACAGCGGCAGTAACCTATCTGTCCTGTCTCTGTGCTTGCCCTCTACAGCATTGGTTTCTCCAGACTTTTGACCCTCTTCTAGATGACCAACATCGCCTTCTGCAAGTCCCTCACCTAGTGAGGGATTCCCTCCACTGGTGGCTGTCGCTACACCACCTACTATCGGGAATGCCATTTGTCGAATCTCACCCGACACTCACTGTCATGACAGATGCCTCCCTGCTCGGCTGGGGAGCCCACTGCGGACGTTTTGCCATACAGGGACATTGGGCCAGCTTCGAGACTCATCTTCATATCAACGTGTTGGAGCTCCTAGTCATCCTGAAAGCCCTGCGGGCTTCCGGAATCTGATCATTGGACAGACGGTCCAGATCCTGTCAGACAATATGACAGCTGTTACGTGAATAGGCAAGGAGGCACCCACTCCTCCACTCTATCCACCTGGCTCTACACCTCTGGGATTGGTGTGTCCCGCTGCGTGTGCACCCCGTGGTGGTTCACCTAGCGGGACGAGACAATGTGACAGTGGACACGCTGAGTAGGGACATGGTGTCTCACCATGAATGGTCCCTCTCCAATGCCGCCTTCCAGCAGATAGTGTCCTGTTGGGGCACGCTGTCCATCAATCTTCTTTGCGAGCAATTGGAACAAGAAGTGTCCCCGTTATTGCTTGAGAGCTGGCCTGGGCCCGGGCTCTCTGAGCGATGCATTCCAATCCCTTGGGACAGGGAGTTTCTTTACATCTTTTCTCCGCTCCCACTCCTGGACCGAGTGGTAGCCAAGCTTGTGACGGACAAGGCAAATGCCATCCTCATAGCACCGTACTGGCCAAGGCAGCGCTGGTTCAGCCCCCTCTTCACCACCGCTCGGGACCACAAGATGCGACTTCATTGCACACCAGACCTCCTCTCCCATTTGGATGGTCTTGTACTTCATCCGGACCTTCCCCTCCTGCGTCTCCATGCTTGGAGAATAACCTTCTAGACTCCCCTGCCATCCAAGCTGTCCTCACGGCCACCAGGAAGGAGTCCACTCATAGATCATATGAGTACAAGTGGCGGAAATTTGTGGCTTTTGCGGATACCCGAAGTGAGGCATCGTCTCCAGCTTCGTTGTCAACAGTGCTGCACTTTCTGTTGCAGCTCCGGGAACAGGGCCTCGCCTTCTCTTCTCTGAAGGTCTACCTCTCGGCCATTATAGACTACCAGCCAAGTGGCACTCCTTCTGTGGCCCTCTTTCAGAATGCTACAGTCAAGCAATTTCTCAAAGGGCTTCAACACCTCTACCCTCTTGTCTCCCCCCTACTCCCGCCTTGGTTGTTGTCGCTTGTTCTCTCTGTTTATGTGCCATCCCTTCGAATCGATGGCCATGTCTACAACCATCTCCTTACCTTAAAGACGGCCTTTCTGGTCGCTGTCACTTCAGCCAGGCAGGCAGGGGAACTGACCACGCTACGGTCAGATGAACACTTCCTGGTGTTCCACCGTGACAAAGTGGTTTTGTCTCCAGATCTGTCCTTCCTTCCTAAGGTCGTCTCTGACTTCCATCTGAATCAAGACGTCATCTTACCTACCTTCTATCCTGGATCAGCTTCGCCACTCAAGCGCTCACTGCATTCGCTCGACGTGCGTCAGGCTCTTGCCTTCTACCTACAATGGACCTTGACCTTCCGACAGACTCCATACCTTTTTGTCTGTTATGGTGGCCGCCGGAAGGGTCACAAGGTGTCACTCAGCGGTTCTCTGAGTGGATTGTCCAGACAATTTACCTAGCCTATGAACTTGCGGGACCTCTGCCAGCTCCTCCACTCCATGAGGGCCATGGCTTCGTCAGCAGCTCTCCTCCGTGGGGTTGATCTGCAGGAGCTCTGTCATGTGGCTACCTGGTCATGGCCCTCAACCTTCGTCTGCCACTACCGCCTTGACTGCTGGGCCCAGCATGATGCTCGCTTTGGTCATGCGGTGCTCTCTTCGATCCTGTAAGACCTGACGCACCGCCCAACGGTAAGCTACTCATTTTCCCATTGTGTGAGGCACAGAGACCATGAAGAAGAAGAAAATTTACTTACTTGTAACTGTGGTTCTTCGAGTGGTCATCTGAGCCCTGATACACACCCGCCCAGCCTCCCTACTTTCAGGTCCTTACCTCAGCGGACTTCAAAACTGAGGAGAGACCGTTAGTTTGGCAGGACTGAGCATGCTTAGTACCGGATGGGGGAGGGGTTCCTGCCAAGCTGCTCAGCTCTGGAACTTTCCGAAAAGCTACTGCACATGCGTGAAGATTCCCATTGTGTGAGGGCACAGATGACCACTCGAACCACAGTTACAGGTAAGCAACCTGTTTTTCCCTACCCCATGAGCTTAAAAAAGAGTGTCGCTTCCTTCAGGGTTCCCATCCGCCATGGATCCAGCAACTGCCACCCTCACTGGTTGGAAACTAAGAAGACTATTTTTTCTCATACAACACAAGACTGTTTCCTCTAATTTGAGGGGGGGGGCTTTACTGGACTTTCAAATTCATTGGGGCAAGTATTCTTGCCATTTTAGATTGTCCTCTATTACAGTCCCACTTGGACGTCGTTGGATTCTTTCTTTACTTTGGCATGGGTGCCAAAGTACAACACACATTTATCTTATATCATTTATGAAAGGTGAAAAGCATTTAATTTTTTTTTCTCATAGCAATATATGCAGAAGTACATTATGGGAAAAGATATGGCATTTTACTAAGGAGATGGTGTAAATGCATCAAACCAATTCTGGATTTTTTTTCCAAAACACACTTTTATATTTTTGCTGAGAGAAGCAGCAGTTTAAATGGATGTTCATAACTGATGGGAAAGACATGTATTTTTTAAATACATAATGTTTAAACTTTTCCCAGAAGAACCTGACAGACTGATAATAAGAAAAGATCTCACTACAATTAGTAACAACCATCTGGTAGAGACACTTGGCACCAGGCTTTATTCTTTGAGGCAAAACTTATTTCCTGTTAGATGAAGTGCTTGTCAAGGAGAGGAGGCAACTGACTGTGACATACAAAACTTACCTAAGGACAAACCTCTCTGTTCTCAAAAGAAGTTCTTAATCAGATGTGTCACCATCTTCACCCACAGCTTGACATAGCGATTGGGCTGCTCAAAGGTTGAGGCAGACACCGTACCAGAACGCAAGTAGAGTTCTTCCTGCTCCTAGAGGAAGTGAGATAAAGTACTATTCAATCTGAATTTGAACATTTGTTCTCACCATGACCAAGAAAAGGTGCTTCATGTATTGCATCTACCATCCCAAGTCAAACCTCATCAACTCTTCCTAAAATAGTCTACCTTTGTGTTGCCCTTAACAATGCAAAATGTGGTTAGAACTGAGATACTGCATATGCTCCTGAAAAGAGAACTCACATCTGAATCTCAGGTCAGCCTGCCAAAGCTTTTCAAAGTCTGACATTAAGAGCCTGCTGAGCCAAACCCAAGTAATTTAACACAGAGCCCAACCCACACATGTATAGAAACACAACAAGGAGGAAACCATTGCAAGATCTGGCCCTGCAGTTATTCTTTTTCCCGCAACACAGCCAAACCCTGAGCTATAATTGTCCAAATAGGAAGCCTGTCTTTAATCTCTAGAGACTGGACTGTTCACTTCTCTTTAGAAAAGTTCCTAGGCTGCATTTTAAAAATGAATGTGCCGTCAAGGTTTTGATGCAGTTCCCAGAAATACTAAGCTCCTTCAAAGTACAAACAATACAGCTGGAGGGAAAAGTGAGTGTCTCTGTTACAATGGTTACACCACAATATTTGAAAGCAATGTTTACATCACAATGATGCCTTCATGTCTGAATTAACAAGACAGATTACTGTACACACAGAGCCCTGCCTCAATTATGAGACCTTTGCCTAACTCCAACCTAGCTACACCAGCTCAGCTCAGTCCTCCACTCCCAGCCCTGGTAGTATGATAGCCACCCATGTTATAATCTCACCAAGCCCAGAACAACTCTAAGCCATAACATTTAGACCAAGACAGGATAAACTGCTTAGAGCATGGTCAAAATGACAAGGTGGCTGCTCTTTGTAGAAGTAACAGAAACTATTTGGGACCATATCTTACTAGGCTGTCACCTAAGTTTTTACTGCAATTCCAACGGTTCTAACTTATCTGACTTGAAAATTCCACTGAGTTGCAATATAATTTTTCAGAAGGCACTTCACTTGCATTATTTCTGCCTTCCACAAAACCAGCATTGAAAGAATATCCATACCTTGAGTTTTTTGGCAAAATGCAGAGAATATCACAGTAGCAGAAAATTGGCAATAGCCACAGAATAATATCTGGCTGGGAAGCACGTCCAAAATCAATTCCCTACATTTAGCAGCCAGCATTTATGCATGATGTCTGTGGTCTGACTGCAGCAAAGATTCAAGCAATGTTCTTGCGACTTCTATTTAATCCTCCTAAGTGTAGAAGTGTAGAAGTGTAGATGTACACTTGCTATTCATGATATTTTAATAAATAAATAAGGGCAATGCAAACAAAAAGATACTAACATGCCCATCTGAAATGTATTTGTAGATTGCAGGAGCATTAACACAAGAAAATGCTACAAACCCAGAGTAGTCATCATTTTTATTAACCTTAAAAACCAGAAATCTAAATTAAAACCCACAAGAAGAACACATTAAAATAAAACACTGGCACTTATTTACTGAAAGGATAAGATTTGTGGGAAGGAAGGAATCCAGGAAGCAGTTAGAAATCGTTATCTCTTTTTAGAAAACTCAACAGGCTGTGGGTTACTTATATATTGGGAGGCACTGAGAATGAGGAAGAGTAGGTACTTGGATCAGTTATAAAGACTATCCTTAGGAAGTCAGTGAGCTTCTCTGTTCCTCACATGCTGCCCTCAGATTGTGACAACCACCTTACCAGAGGAAGAAAACATGCAACTGCATTACGGTTCAAGTGGCTTTACTTTCACATTTTTCCCATGTTCTCTTCATCCTTGTTATTCTCAAAATATTCTGGCCTACAACAGCTACTTGAATACATCAGCAGTACTGTAACCATAAATGGCAGGTCATGTAACCTCCTTAGTTTGGTTTTCAATTGCTGTAGTTTTGGAGCAAAGTTTTCCTTCAAATTCCCTCATTTCCATTATTATATACAGCACTTGGATCAGCCCATGTTACGCACCTGATGGAACTGCTGCTGCAGAGCTTTGTTTTCTGTCACTATTGCAACCTGTGCTTCCAGGTCCCGATGAACTGACCTGTACCCAAAATTAGGAGAACCAATCAAAGTCAAGCAGGGTAAACTGCTTCCTGCCAGGTATAGCCAGAGACCTGCAGTGAAACAGAGAGAGAAAGGAAATGTTTCAGACAAAGGAAGTGACCATGGGAACTATTATGAGTTTCAAACAATAGTTTGTTCTTGAAAGGAAAAGCAACAAAACATTTTGTTAGATTTACCAGAAGTGCAAACAGGTCAGATCTCTCAATAAGCAACCAGGAAACAGAGAAACTTCCCTGGAGATGGTATCATATCACTCACCATGAACTGCAGAAGACCTAATGGGGCATCTGACTACACTTGTGGAGAATGAACTCTCACCTTATGCCATCTTTGTGCTGTGGGGCAAATCAGGCCATGGGCTACAACACAAACTCCCTATTCCATGTGGCTACACTAACAAGAACAGCCTCAGTGGCAAGGAGCACTAGTCATGGGATCAGTACTTATCTACAGAACATAAGCTACACCTGAGTTTTTCATTCTATTCCCCTCTGCTTTGTTCTTGCAAAAGGATGGGCCTCAAAGAAAATGTGTTAGTATGAATTTCTGGGAACGTATCAGATAGAGCTCATCTCCCAAAGCAACATCACCTGCCTCCTAAGTTGGTCCTACTCCCACATCTGAAACAGAATCTTCTCCAGTGGAAACCATAAGATGATTGCAATATTTCCAAGACTGCACCTCTTTTGCCAATCTGTTTCTTCATGACCAACAGAAGAGCTCATACCTCCCAGTGAAAAAAGTATTTTGCCTCAAAAGAAATGAACTACATCAATACAGAATGCATGCTTACTACAGCAGCAATTTCAATGGAAGAGTCTGAAATAAACATACTTTCACAGAATGTAGGCACCATGCAATAAATACCATTATGCTACCATACTATGGTCCTGGATATCTACTCACACATATGACTATACTTCTAATTCTTCCAAGACTCCTACTATACCAGACATCAAGAACAGGAAGAGGGTTAAATATAGCAAACCATCTTTTTGTGATCATTTTCACAAAACACAAGCACTGTAACTGGTTTGCAACTCAAAGGCTGGCACATTCATTAAGAGCACTTGTTCAGTTTCAAGTTTCCTGATTACATCAGAACTAGAGTACTTGTTCAGTTTCAAGGGCATAATCAGAAATGTCTCATGAGACAAGAAGGTACAAGCATGGAACATAAATGAACAAATATTAATATTAGACATGTGGTACCATTATTATGGTTCCAGGCCTGTGCTTGTTGTTGTGTGCCTTCAGGTCATTTCCAACTTATGGCAATACTAAGGTGTAACGCACGTGACCCTCCCTGGACTGGGTGGCAATGCAAGGTTCGAAGTGCAAAATGCTGGGAGGCAAGAACCAAGTCAGTTCTGTTCTTTGAGGATGCAGTTTATTAAGTGAAGAAGCAAAAAGGAAAACGAAAGGCACACGAGCATACATATACTCTGACTCTGTCAGAAAGGCAAAGCAGGCAACGGAGCAGGGTTCTCTTTGTTTCAACAGATTATATAGGCTTTTTGTACATGAGTGGCAAAACAGGCTGCCAATCCATCAACCCACCATGCCGAAATGGGCAGGAGGGGGGCTATCCCTTCCTCGGACGCCAATTATTGAGGCACCCATGGGCCAGGTGCATGATAGGCTCATGGCCAAATCTCATTACCTGCCCAAAACAGCAGTGGACGGTCTCTAATCAGGCTTCGCTCTCCCTCCCCATATGGGGCAGCACAGGGAGTAAAGCACCCTTCGTTAACATTCCTTGGCTATTCTCACAGGACTGCAGCATACAGGGCAGCCTGACCTAGCAATGCAACAGCATGAACTAACCCCCAAAATATGTTCATTAGTGTGAGAGCAGGCTGAACTGAAATGTGTGAGTGTGTAACACTGGGCCTACCCAGAGGGCCTCGGGCCCAACATAAGGTGACGCCATCACAGGGTTTTCTTGGCAGGGTTTGTTCAGAGGTTTGCTTTGCTTTCCTCTGAGGCTGAGAGAGTGTGATTCACCCAAGGTCACCCAGTGGGTTTCCATGCCTGAGTGGAGATTCAACCCGTGGTCTCCAGAGTTACAGTCCAACTCTTAAACCACTATGCCATGATGCCACATACTTGTTCTTGTGCTTTGGTCAAAAACCTATCAATAAATCTTAGAAGTGTTTGCCCAGATTTAAACAAAAGCAATTAAAAAGACAATATGAATTGCACATCTTAATGTTATATTTTTTATAATCATCAAGCATGCTGTGGTTTAAAGTAAAACAGTGAAATGCACTTATATTCACAGATGCCAGACCTCGCTGTGCTGTGCCTTGATTAAGTCATGGCTTTACATGGGGCTTGGAGAGTCTTCAGGAACTTCCCTTTCTCCTGGATGCAAAAGCAAAAATGAGCACAGGAACAGATCTGTCTAAGCATATCATATGTCCAACCTAGAATCTATACAAAGGTTACCTGCATGCTTTCAGGCACATTTCTACATGCAAGTTATTATTTGTAGTTGTACATGTTTTAGAACTTGTCCTCTGAACATCACATCTAAGGATTTACCCTTTCCCTTATCATCCTGCCCATGCTTGAAATTTAATATAGAGGCCCTTCTCTACATTCCAAGACAGGTGGATCCTGGGTTTGGATGGATCTATGGGTGGATCTATACCAGAGAAGATTAGATGGCTGTTCTGTGGCTATGCTGCTATTGAAGAACTCTCTCCCACAGTTCTGTTTCATCCCTTCTTTTAAAGCTTCTATTGCCAGCTTGAGAAAATTTTGATCACATAGACTTTCTACAAATCTTGGTGTTTCAAACTGGTATGTTTAGTTGTGGTTCTTAGCAGTTCTAATTGTGAAATTACTAGTAACTGCATTACTGTCCCTTGAATGCCATCAGCTATCGTGAATACTAATCCAGCAAGTAGAAAGAAAAGAATGGATAGTATAGGAATCACACTGTCTCTAAGACAGAAGGCTCTCCAGTTAAGAACAAATAGCATCTCTAGTTTATTTTATTTTAAAAAAAATCTAATAGGCTTCTTGGAGCTGACTGTAGTTCAGAAACAGCTTTTAAAAGCATACTTTACTGCTTTTCAATTGCATTTTATGTATTTTTAAACAGATGTTGCAAATTATTTTAATGTTATGTGCATTTTAATGACATTCCTGTGTATTATTTTCTAAACTGTATTCATTTTAATTTGTAAGATGCCTTGAATCCTAGTTATAGGGGGAAAGGAGAGATTCAACCAAAATAAATGAATTAAATCAAGTAACAAGGCAGAGGTTGGCATCCTCCTTTCCTAGTTCTAGAATGGTAGCCTTCACACAGTCACTGTTGTATTCCTGCATTACATTCTGTGCCTGAAGTGATGGATATAATTGCTACTGCACTATTCCCCCCCTTCTCCTTTCTCCATCCTCTTTCCATGAAAAATCAGAAAGAACTATTTCAAAAACATTGCTATGGCAAAATCCCACAACACATTTCCCTTTCTCTCATTTTGGTCCTGTGCTGTAGTAGGAAATGGAAGCATGAAGTTTAATGTCACCCCAGATACCAGCAATGGGCAGGAATGTTTGCATAATCTTAACATTTGAGCCTTCAGAACACAAGTTTGGAATAAAAAAAATTAAGCATACAAGCAGCCAAGACCAGAGTGCATTTCTGCAAATCTAAAGTACTCAGTACTAGGAAAACTAGTGATAGGCCATTATACTGCTCAGCTAAATCTGAACAATGCTGCTGAACAAAACTCCCACTGTTCTTTAGCAATCTTGTGCATATGAATTAATTGTCTTGTTTCATAAGTTAGTGTCCATGTTTGAACTTGTACTATAGTGGCTGTTCTACAACCTCTGTTAAGACAAATAAGCTCTTCCACACTCACTAACTTCATATGTATCTTTGCCTTTTTTATACACAAGCAGAATAATCGATAGCAACTTTGACACACTCAGACCTACCAAGCCACTAATTGTTCTTGTGAACTTAATGTCTCTCGGTCATTCTGTAACCCTACATTTATAAACAAATAGGCAGTGTCCAACTGCCTGAACCAATGCCCATCAGCACAAAACACAAACTAGAGATGCAGAACAGAGGGGGAGGAATTCCTTCAGGCATGCTGGAATTTGACTAAGCAAATCACCGCATTCCTCCTTCTCCTACATGCTCTACTGTGGTGTTAGCTTTGTGACTCCGCCAGCCTGATGAGATGAAATATGAAAATGTCTCAATCCTCATTCCTCTGAGGTGAAATATAACAGTGTCCCAATCCTCGCTCAGTTGCAGTAAAAAAGCCTTATCTGGGTCCCAAGGGATACCATGCACCCAACAGGATAACATTTTTCCTCCAAGAACATACTTGGCTCTCCTCAGAGGGTGCTTATGACTTCACCATGAAGCCTTTTTATAGCTGCTCATTTTCTCACCCTCACTGCCACCACTCTGCCAGTCTGTTTTCTAGGGAAGAATCATTAAATGTCCCCTCAGCCACAAGCCAGAGGAAAGAGAACCTCTTAAATTGTAACCCAACTTGATTTGCAAAATGCCTGTAAATCCTCAAGAGCACCAACTATAGAGCACATCTGAAAAATATTTGAACTGACACATACAGCAAGGGAGGCATTATGTTTACAATGCCAGGTCCCTAACAATACTATAGTATTATTTTAGAGTATCATTCTAGGCAACACAACACAGCTCATAAAAGGAGTGAACTGTGGGATGGGCAAGTTGTTTGCTGTGGCTAGAACAAAAATGTATTTTGAAAAGGTCCAAAAAGCTAACTCCAAACTGGTGGAATGAGCATTAAAATGACAAATAAGATGCTCAACAAAAATGCTCATCTTTGTGCAGCTGTTATTTTAAAAACCCTGTAATTTAAAAAGGAATCAGCAACAGAACTGCTGAGATACTGCCTTTATCAAAAGCCACCACTCCAGGAATACTATACATAGTCCTGATCCCAGCACCTAAGAGGTGGGAGAAACCTAAAAAAGAACTGGGAATGGTGCAGAAAAGGAGCAGGCGATCAAAGGCTCATACAATTGCTCCATGAAGAAAGATTACAATATTTGGAGCTGTATAGCTGGAAAGAAAAAGAAAAAAGGCAACATGGCAGCACTCATATGGAGAAAGTGGATGGTAAGAAATGTTTAATAAAGCACTGGACTAGATAGGCCTGCAGCCTGAATCCAGCAGGGTTCCTCATATGTATTTATCTATAAATTCCCATCTCAACCACCTGGCAAAAAAGAAAAAATATGTGGTATGGAAGACAGTGTGACTGCCCAAGGTACTGGTATTTAGTTACTTGGGTATTGTTATTTCTCGCTTTACAATGTGCTTTACATTTATTTTTAGTTTTGCAAGATCAGACAGGCGCTGCATTTACGCAAGGCTCAGAACAGTGTTACAACACCAGCACAGCTGACTAAACTCTTCTCAAATACCCTGTGTCTGTTCCACATCTCCCTTCTTGGATGGGAAAAACTGAACCAGCCTATGAAGGAAATGACATTGGGAAGCCATCTTTTATCCTGCTCTAACCAGAATTTCAGCAAGGCAATCTGCTATTGCTGAAGGAGAAGAGATGCTGATGCCTCACAGAGACTGCTGGCAGAAGAAATCCTTGCACAAACATAAGTTACACTCATTGTTATCTGTGCAGCTCCTTCCCTTGCTAATTCTCATGACTGTGGTTACACATCAGTGTGTAGAGACATGAATGTGTTTTCTTAAGAGAATAGGGCTTAGTCAGCAGCACTCCCTATACCCAGCCCCCAAACCTCTTCCCAGAAGCTGTGCAGGAAAGAGGCAGAGAAGATAGCTGTATTCCCATAATCGTTAACAACTACGAGTCTCAGACAAACAAAAGCAGGGATCCCTGGAGAAGCACAGCCTACTAGGACATGACCTTTGGGACATGCTCAGGGGAACTGAGAGCCTGTTCAGCTTGCTGCAATCCAATATATACAGTAAGTGACAGCTGGGCTTTTCATTACAAAGGAAAGCAGACTATGGGAACTTCAGCATGCCTAAGTTTACTGTCTGTTTACTACCACCTTGGAAGTACTTTGAACTACCTTGCAAAGTTTCACTGAATAAACCATTTACCCAGCAGCAATAAAGTATTCTCTACTGTTCTCAGCAGGAGTAGTACCAATTTCTGCTGTTCTCAGCAGTGGGCCTAACATTTTCCAGCAAGGTTGCATAGCCTCAATGGACTTTAGTGACAGAATGGTAAGAACTCACAACCCCTACCTAGATGATAACCTTCTGCAACCTGGCACTCTTCAGATATGTTGGACTACAGTTCTCTTCATCCTCAATCAGCCCTGCCAACAGCCTTGATTGTTGGGTAATGGGAGCTGTAATCTCACACATCTGAAAGATGCCAGTGTGGGAAGGTGATATAGGATATCTTGAGAATTAGTTTTCTAGGAGATATTCCATACCTTACATCTCTATGCAGGGCGGGGAGGCAGAATTCAGGCACCTTTGCCTGCCATGACACCAGGACATTTGATGTTGGTGTTTCCAGATTGGAATGGTAGGACTAGCCCTTTAGAAAGGGCTACTAAGTGAACACAATGCATGTTTGCACAATCAACAGTCTTTTGATTTCAACTTTAACTGAAGACAAATCAGGCATGTATGATATACAACTTCACTTTTATCTTTGTACCACACACCCATCTCTCTCTGGCACACCAGTGTATCTCCTTGCTTGCCTCCTCCCCACAACCCTTTGCCCTCGCCCTCCCCACACAAAGGGGTTTAATCAGGATATATCAGTGAAAAATGGACCTTCTCCCTAGTGTATCTGGTATCACCATTTATTTCTACTCTCACTGCTCAGAGCAAAGCAGAAGCCTGGACCACTGAATTAATGGAGAATGCTTTTCTCCACTATATACATTCAGGTCTTCCAGCATGGCAGGAAACAAAGGTCAGTTACTTTGAGTGGCAGGGGGGTGGTCAGCAAATTCAGTAGGTAGAGCAATACTTCATGTTACACTGTAACTGACCCTCATGCCCCTTCTAGCTACTCCCATACAAGGAAACATGATACACATTTTCCTCTTTTCCCAAATGTCTCCACTACTGCAACAAGAAACGAAGAAACAATATCAGACTAAATGACAAGGACACACACTATCTCCTCCTTCCTTGCTTACAGAGCTTGTATTTGGTTGCTACTTGTTGAGTTGCTGTCTTAGATAATAAGCTTGAAGACAGATTTTACATGGCTAGAAAGCTGGAACGAGTAGCTAATACAATCCCATCACAACTAGCCTATTGCTTACATTGTGCCAAAATAAGTTAGCCATGTGTGGGTTCAGAAACAGTAACTTACACAATATGCCATTTAAATCATATTTGTCACATTGACTCTGTAGGTGAATTCTTTTTATAAATCTCTGCCACAAAAGAAGCATCTTGGAAATGCCTATCTTATCATGCCTTTTTCTAGCTTTGCTAATATTGCCTGTAATGAAATCACCCAAGTTGAAAAAGGATAGGCTAAGAAATTTTGTGTACAGGCTAGGGGCAGAGCGGCCATGTTATTCAAGTGACAAGATTTCTTCCATCAGGAAACTGCAATTAAATTCCAACACAGAATTCAATGCAACTGAATCTTCAGCTTCAATGTTAAGTATTCAGTTACCTGAATGAATAAGCAAGCTCTTGGAAATCTTGTGGGTTTTTTGACTTTTTGGTTTTCTGTTTGTTAGTTGGTTGGTTGGTTGGTTGGTTGGTTGGTTTTAGGGCTTTGTTTGTATTCACTGAGCTCTCTCTGTTATGTCTCACCTTTGGCATGGAATGTCCATCCACTTCTAGAATATTCCTGTAACCGGACTCTCTCTTGCTGATGCAGAGAGCACACCTCACTGAAGAACTGTCGTGCAATGTAAACATAGGCAGCAGGAATTGCGCCTGCCATGCCCTTGGCCCCAAAGAACCCATTGACTTCTGGTGAAGCTAGGAGTATCTGATACTTTGCCCTGGTGCCTAGAATCAGGTCCATATATGCTTGTGTGAGGTTGAAGTAGCCAGTGGTAAGATAAATATTGGCACCCTGCTCTGCTTCCATCAGGAGGGTCTCCGTCACAATCTCATCTATATGTATTCCAAACGGTTTCATTTGTATTAGTGGATAAATCCATGTATCTGGTTCTGGCTGCCCATCACCATTTGTCTTTGTATCTGTGGACAATGAAATTTCTCCTTCTGCACAGTTGCTATGGCAAGTCCGAATGTGCAGCTGTTCCTGTCTGGTCCTTGCAGAATTGATCACTTCCATCACTCTCCTATTTGCCGCCTCACAATAGGCCACTTTGTCTCCTGAAGAAAGGAATACATGATCATTAAGGAAAACACTATACAACATTATATGTAAAACTGCAGAAACCAAAATAATACCACTATAATTCCCCCACAAGACAAGAGTCGTGGAAGCTCAACCACATCAGGACATGGAGAGGACTATATAAACCCAAAATAAGCCTGTATCGAAACAGTATAAGCAATTCTGGATGTTGTAAGACATTTCAAGAACAGGGTGCAAAAAGACTGGAGTATCTCTTTCTTTCCATTCAGTATGACTTACCTGACATTTTCTACATTTACTGCTCAAACACAATAGGTAGATTATATGGCCTTAGTTTGAGTTTAACTGCAGAACAAAATGGAATAACAAGGGAGATCCTTCCAATCCAGACTTGGGCTTTGCCTATTAAAACAAGTATATTTTTTTTGGGGGGGGGAATAACAGCCATCACAGGAAGCTTCTTAACCAGGTCTCATGAGAAAAAGTGGAGGCATTTGTACCAAAATGGATGAATTCACCTATTAATGTTGTCTAAACTGAGGTGAAGACATGTTTTCCTTCTCCTTTTGCTAAAGCCTATTGCAAACAGTGGTCAAAGGCCTCTTTTCCAAATATTCTCCTCTGTTTCACCCAACAACAAACTTCAACTTACCCATCACAGAATAGCCACATTATACTCTGAGAACAAGAGTTTGGTTGTTACATTACAGCTTATACATAGTTCTAATTAAGTTAGCTTGTGCTCAAGACAGGGAAATCTCACACTGAATTGAAGCATACTAGGACCAAGTACCTGAAGGCGTCAGATCTCATCTGATCATGGAAACTAAACAGGATCAGACCTGGTTAGCAAGTGGAAGGGAGACTGTCACTGAATACTAGATGCTATAGGCTATATCTCAGAGGAAGGCCATGGCCTTCCATGTCTAAGAAAATTCTGTGAATTCATGAGGTTGCTGTAAGTCAACAGACAACCTCAAGGCACTCACACAAACACACACGCAACCACAAAGTAATGGCCAACTTCTCTGAAAATATAAAAACTTGCAGTTATCTTGACATGTCTCTAATACTAATTAGGACACAGAGAGAAAAATAAAGAAAACATGGTAGTCCTTATATCAGCAAAGCATCACTTATGCCCAAAGTATGTCTAGTACTGTTACTTCAGTCTCCCAACAGCTTCCAATGACTCTATTTTAGGATTATTCTGTTCATAGAGGATTACTCTTTACCAGCAAGATCTTTTGCATTTCTCTCCTACAAACCACTATCTCAGCTTGTGTTTCCTTGTTTAACATCCAACTTGAGGAAGATTTCTGCAAAATTCAAAACCAGCTCATTATTCTGGTGAGCTAATTTTTTATGAAGACATTATATAGTTGATGACTGAAGCAATGTTAACTGCCATTGTTCTTTTAACAAAGACTTCTAGACTGTCATACTTTGGTTATATAGTGCTATAGAACTACAGAGAAGGAGGAAGAAGGAAGAAGGAAGAAGGAAGAAGAGAAGAAGAAGAAGAAGAAGAAGAAGAAGAAGAAGAAGAAGAAGAAGAAGAAGTTGCTTACGTGTAACTGTAGTTCTTCGAGTGGTCATCTGCACAGGCACGAAAGCTCCTATTGTATGAGGCACAGAGACCACGAAGAAGAACCTTCAATTCATTTCAGAAGTTAATTCTACCTTGCCTGTTTTAAAAACAGCAATACTCAATCTTTTCTTTAAGATAGTATGAACTCACCAAGATGATATTAACCTTTTGCCTTCAGCAAATACAGTCCTCCCTCCACATTTCCAGATTTGACCTTCTTGAATTTGATTATTTGCAAGGCACATGCTTGCCTCCTCCTCCATGTTCCTCCTCTCATTCCCTTGCATTCCTCACCCCAGGCTTTTAAGGCTTACGTTTAAAATGGACATTTTTTTTGCTTTTGGGTGAGCAAAGCTCCCCCTTACTGCTGGACGTGTGGCCTTTCTGGCATGTGGCTGCACATTCTGCTGTGCAATGCCTACTGATTGATCAAGGGCTCTCTTTGCTCTTATCCCTCCTTTCTCAAGATGGTGACTGGAAATAGCTAGAACACCAGAACTCAGCACTTTGCTCTCCATTTAAAGGGAAAGTACCAGTAAGCCCTTTACCTTGTCTTTTTTCTCCCTTGCCCCCAGCTCCAGGAATGCCAGGCCAGAGGCAAAGATAACTCCAGAAAGGAATGGGAAGTGGATTGGGTGGGTTATCTGCAGTTTTTCCACTTTCAAGAGGGTTCTGCACCCCAAATCCTCCCAAATGTGGAGGGGCCATTGTATCACTATTGCTTTATTTTTGAAAATAAATGTTTCACACATTGTCAGGCCTCCCCCCACACCCAGTTACAGGATATTAACAAGGGAAGTCAGCTGGCAGAAATATGAATGCCCTTCTATACCTGGTCACATTCCAAGCCAGAAGTAAGAGGAAACATACAGCACCCTTTAGTATCAAGCATGAAGCAGCTACAAGTAATGTCTGAGGCTGTCCTAAGCATGAAATTTATTCCAAAGAATGCAAGTTCCTCTTCCTTGCATGCAAGGTTCAGGGCCAAATACTGAATACAGGGCATCACATGAAAGAGAATGTAAGGGCAGAATACACAAACACTTACAACTATAAAAACTGGGTTCAATCTACAGCACATACTAAAGCAATCACAACTCATTCAATGCAAAGTAGCACCCACATACATCTGTCATTTACCCAGCACAGTTTGCTCTGTGCAAATGACAAAAATGAGGAAGCCGATGGTTAAAAAAAAAACAGAACAAAACAAAAATCAGATTAAATGGAGGTGGAGCAAATATTTACATACCAAAAAAGAAAAAGAGACTTCAAGCTAAAATCTGTGATGGGCATGAGGGTTTTGAGTGTGTGTGTGTGTGTGCGTGTGTGTGTGCGCGCGCGCAAAAACAAACACTGGAGTACGGCCCTCCCCTCCCCTATTCCTATTGCATCTGTTCTCCAGAAACTCATCTGACCACAGAAATCTCAGGAGCTCTGCTGCTGGGAAGACAACAGAACCCTTGCTGGTACTTGGAAAATATCTCTCAAGGGAAGGTGACAACATCTCTTATTAAATATGATCTTACATCTCATACTAAAGGTTCACTTCTTTCAGGCTGTAGCAGAGGAATAGTATCCCTCTGACAAATGTGGCATGCAAAATACTCTCTCACTAAGAGTACATGATACTAGCCAGGACATATGTATTAACAGACAAACTTTTAGCAAATACTATATGCTAATCTCAGGAAAAGCTTGTTTTAAAAACAGAACAAAACAAAATAAAACCTTCCCTATTATCCATACTTCCTGGTTTTTCAGGAAACATCTGAATACAAGATTATAGAAACTATTTCCCAGCATGTAATTTATCCAGCAATCAGCATGTTTCGCACAAGCTTACAGCCCAAAGGACATACCTAGACAATAAAAATAAAAGCTCTTAGGTCACCAAGATCTTCCATGCTACAATGCCATCTGTTGATAAGTTCCTTCTATCATTGTTAATCTTATCACCAAGAAGATATATTTGTTCCCTGTTGTGTTTGAAACCTTGATAGCTATACTTGACAAGGAGGTAACCCCAATGTCCAGGAGCCAGGCTTATTTCCTTTCTGATACAAAAATGACTCCCATCCAACTACACCAAAGACACACAGCTCCAGACACCAGGCTAGGAACCAACTCTAGAGCCTTTCTGATCACAGAGATGGCATTCTTTTTTCCTCTAAAAGTACTTGGGCTAAGCTTGCTTGTACCTTGTTTGTACCTTGAAACCTAGAGGTACACAATTAGAAGCTCCCTTGGGCTGGAGAACACTTGGGCTCACCTGGACATTGTGTGCTGAATGAGCATACAACACCACTAATGATGTTCCTACCTTGATAAGGATGCACCATCCCATCCACCACCTTGACTGTATCATCTTGCTGCAACTGCAAGGACACATCCCCAACAGCATCTACTAGCTCACTAAAGAAATCTGCGATCTCAGGGGAATCTTGGAGGAACACATATCGGTCTTGACGATTGGTGAAATAGGAGTCACTCAAGTTGGCCCTGGAATGGAAAAAGAGGGAGAACACCAAGAGCTAGCTGAGAGTGCCAGTATCAGGAGTATACCTATATCTCAAGTCACATATGCGTCACACAGCTGACAGAAGAGCGCATATAAATAAATTTATAAAGAAAGCTAATGAATAGGCAGAGATTGCCCCTTTAACCCACATCCCCAATCCTACTCAGATAAAATTTGAAGAGAGTCATGGGGCACTTCTTCAGGAATAGCAATAGTGTTGATGCTGCAGTAATGGTAACATGAAAAATAAAGTTACTGCATACAGTACAATCCCCACCATGGCACTATCTTTCTGTGATGGTGGGATTATGTGCTCCTGTAAAGCAAGAGGCTGTGCTGCTGGTGCTGCTGGTGGGGTTTCCCATGTCAATTAGCCTTTTGCTTCGAAGCCAGACTAAACATGCCAAACAGCTACAGGGTGGCAGCAGTAGTACAGGGAGACATCGGCAGAAGATTTCTCAGAGACAACAGCAATAGCACCATAGCAAATGCTTGTTAGTACTGAGCAGAAGAAGGCAATAGTAAACCATTTCTGAAGACTTCTGCCTTGAAAACCCTCTGATACGCCAAAATGAACAAGAGATACTACCAGAAGATGAGGCTCCCGGATCAGAAGGCTCTCAACAAGTCAGTGGAGTATAGCAGAGAACAATTATAAGTAGCACTGGGGCTAACGATACAACTGGGCTCAAGTCGAAAGGACACTCAGCTGTTGTGCTTGGACACGAAAGGAAAGTCCAGAGCTTCACAACGCATATTAAAGGAACACAGAATGTGAGAAGCATGAATCAGGGGAAGCTAGACATAGCAAAGTAAGAAATGGAACATACAAACATTGTAATTCTTTTCTCAGGGAGCTACAGTAGACAGGAACAGGACATTTTCAGTCTGATAATTAAGCAGTATTTCACTTAGGAAATGAAAATGTAAGAAATCAGGTGGTATTAATACTGAGAAGAGATGTAGCAAAAGTAGTCAAGGGATACAATGCAAAGTCTGACCAAATAATCTTATTGAAAAAGCCCAACAATATAACTGTAATCCTAGTTTATGCTCCAACTACAAAGGCAGAAGAGGAAGAAATTGAAAGAGTCTATGCTGGAGTCCAGGAAGAAACTGATCACACACCAAAATAGGACATGTTGGTAATCACAGATGATTGGAATGAAAAAGTAGGAAACAGAGGATAACCAAACACTAGGAGAATTTGGCCTAGGATCAAGAAAAGAAGCAGGAATTTTGTGAAGCTAACAGTTTGCTTGGCACAAACACATTCTTCAGGCAACCAAAGAGGTGACTGTACACATAGTCATCACTTGACGGCCAATACAATAATCAGACAGACTGTATAATTGGAAATCAAAGATGGAGACATTCCATACTCTCTGTAAAAACTGAACCAGGAACAGATTGCAGCATAGACCATGAATTGCTAATATCAAAAATTAGCGTAAAGCTAAGGAAGAACATTAAATCAACCAATGCGCCAAATACAACCTGAATAACATCCCCACAGAATTTAAAGATAATGTAAAAATTAGATTTGCACTATAAAACCTAATTGATTGGGAGCCAGAAGAACTCTGGACTGAAGACACAGGGACACTGTCAGGGGAGAATGCAAAAAATCTCTAGCCAAAAAGAAAGGAATGCCCCACTGGTTAACAGATGAAACTCTTCAAGCAACTAAGAACAGATAAGTAGTAATAAAAGGTGACAGAAATAACTCTGAACAAGTGTTCAGTGACTTGTTCACAGGGATAAAGAGAACTACTATAATAACCAATGCTGAGAAACAGAAGAGCATAGCAAGAAAGGAAGAACAAGAGACCTCTTCCACAAGAACTGAGAGATCTAAGGGAAATTTAAACCAAGAGTAGGGATGCTCTATGACCAGCAAAGGATGATCAAGAAGAAATAAAAAGACAATAGAAACTATAAACTGAAGAACAATATTAAAAAAGATTAAAGGATGATAGATTTATTCAAGGAAGAACCACTTGAAGATGAACCTACAATTATAGAAAGTGAAGTGGAAACTGCTCTCAAAACATGTGGGAGAAATAAATTACCAGAGACAGATGGCATACTAATATGACTGTTTCAAGCAACAAAGGCAGAATCCACTCAAATTCTAACTCAAATCTGTCAACAAATGTGAAAGCAACAGAATAGCCCACAGACTGGGAACACTCAATATACAGAGTTCGTAAGAACTTTATGAAAATTATATAGTCAGCCCTCTCCATTTGCTGGTCTGACTTCCACGGATTTGATTATATGTGAGTTTCTCCAACCCTTGTCTCTTTGATCTGAGATGCTCCTTTTTCTGGGGGATCTTCCCTCCCAGCAGCTCCAATCAGGCCATACAGCCCTTAAAGCACTCACCTTTGATCCTCTTCCTGTGGTGGTCTCCTTCTTTTAAAGTTTTAAGGCCAATTTCTCAACACCACAAACCCACTCCTGATGCACCCTCCCACACCGAAGGACAGAGATGGGTGACAGAGAGGAAATATAGGGGCACCATGCTGACCTACCCCCTTTCACACTTCTTTCCTTGACCAGGTTTGGACCTTGGATGCCCATTTTCCCCACCATGCCCCGCCCCACTTCCCAAGACACACACATACATTTTGATATTTGCAATTTTCCCACTTCTGCGGGGGTCCTGTGCCCCAACCCTAGTGAATGTGGAGGGTTGACTATACCATATATGGCAATGGCTGCAAGACCTCTGTATACACTGAAGTGGAAAGATCCCACTATAGCACCTCTAGATGATTGGATGATAAAAATTGTTGGACATGGCTGAGATGGCTAAATTGATGACCTTAATTAGAGAAGGCTCTCTGAAGGAATTTAAGAAAGCAGTGGGAGAAGGTTATAATTTATTTAAGAGAAGATGGGGGTGCCATGCAACATTCTGTTTTGAGTTAAAAGATTAGAATTATTATTGCAGAACATTATTTTGAATCTATAAGAGTATTTTACATTTAAAGTCAATAGCAGAGCTATTTTATAAGTATAGATGTCATTTAAATAGTATATGATTATTTATATTTATTTTATATAATAAATAAATAAATAGAACTTAGAGAAAGTATAATATCTTTTTATTGGTATCCATTTTCTGAGGTGTCTGAAGTCAGGGTGACGTTACTATCCCTTCTTGAGTTGTAGTAGGTGTAGTTAGTTGTTTAGTTTAGTTAGTAGAGACACTGGTGTGTATACATCATTTTACATACATTACACATGTCTTCAATAAAAATATTATTTAAAAAAGGAAACATTTAATATACTTTCCATTGCCCAAGAAAGGGAACACTAGCAATTGCAGTAGCCACTGGACCATTGCATTAAATCTCCCATGCAAGCAAAGTGATGCTCAAAATTCTACAACAAAGACTTTTACCATATACGAAGCAAGAAATACCAGATGTCCAAGCTGTGTTCAGAAGACGAAGAGGCACAAAGGATCGTACTGCAAATATATGTTGGATAATGGAGTATACCAAAGAATTTCAGAAGAAAATCAGCCTGTGCTTTATAGATTATAGTCATCCCTCCACATTTGCTAGGGTCAGGGGCCCAGGAACCCCATGAAATTGGAAAAACCATGAATAACTCTAGGCCCTCCCAAACCACATTTTAACACACACAAAAAGTATAATCAGCATATTCAACCCACCATGGATTTCTCTGAGGCATCAGGGTTCCGTCACAAGGCAGAAGTGGCTGGCTCGTAGGGTTTACGGCCTCCTCCACTGCTGCCCCACACCATTTTTAAGAGGGACTTGCAAGCCAGTTTCTCAGTCTCACAAGGCTTGCAGTCCCTATTAAAAAGGGCATAGAGAGGCAGCAGAGGTAACAGCAAATAATCCGTGAATAATCAAATCCGCAAGTGAAACCCACAAATGTGGAGGGATGACTGTGTAGCAAAGCCTTTGATTATGTAGATCATGAAAAACCAGTGATTGCATTTGATTATCTTGATGTGTAACCTGTACTCAGGACAAAAGGCCACTGGTGGGACAGAATATGGAAAAACAGAGCAATTTCCGATTCACAATAGGGTCAGGCAGAGCTGCATTTTATCACCTATTTGTTTAACATGTAACATGAGCCAACAGAAAAAACAAGGAAAGGGGGACAACTCCATTACAGGTCAGCAGATTCATGGAAGTCACAACTCTGTGTTTGCAAGACTTGAGCAGGACTGCTGATGACAGGGTGACCTGGAGGTCTCTCACTCACAGGGTCACCATGCGTCAAAGTCAACCTGATGGCAGCTAACAACATCAGTACAACCAGTAAGGCCTGCAATGTGTTCTCTCTTAATGGGTCTCCTTTTTGTTTACTGCAGTTTACAAAATTCCCCCATAGAAGCCCTTCCCCAGATGTTAGCCACTTTTTCCTGGTAACAAGGGACTCACCCACTCAAGATCACATTATCGTCAAAGAGATAGACCTTGATATGCTGCAACCCGATAGTCTCATTGAAACGCTCAGGGATTAGGAGCCTGAGAAGACCACGTAGGTTAGGAGTGTGAAAGAGAGATACACGGACCTGCTCAGGAAATTTCTTCAAGAGTGGAAGGAGCATGGTCCGAGAGTTCTTCTGGCCTGGAAGACAGACAGAAACAGATCTGCTGTGACTTCCAAAAATACAACCATTTCTGCTACAATTTCTCTATTGGAATTGAAATGGCCCTTTTTTTAAGCCAGTTTTTATAACATCTAATTTTTACCACCTCAAAATTATTGGTGGATAGTTACTGCTTATCAGAACTTACACGCCTGTATCTTCCTCCAGCTGAATAGTCACAGCAGCATGAAAACCGGCATCTCTAATCTGGTAACATCCCTGTAAAGCTAGAACGTTCCTTTTTAAAGGTAATTAGGAACAACTATAGCAACAATACTCACACTTACTCCAGAAGCTAACTGCTATTATAGTTGCAGTTTTTAAAAGTAACTCAAGTAATAGATTTTTTCAAAGTAGCTAAAATTTTCACATTTTAATTACTTTACAGAAGAAACATCTGAATGCTACCTACAGTATGAAGCATATCTAAGTCTCTCAAGATGACACTAAAAACACACACACACACGATTTTTTAAAACTATCCATAGCATTAATAAGACAGTGTCTTAACATTATGCACAGACCAAAGCCCTCTCCATAAACAACCACATCCAAGAACAATATACATAAATATTTTTGAACTTATAAAAGAGGCACTTAAAGTATTCTATTTAAATGCACCCCTCAGAAGAACCAGTTGCTCAAAGAGTTGGTCACTGAGTAAAATCGACAGGACTGTACAATCTTGTACATTTTAACAACATCCCAAGAACAACTCTTACATGCATAGCTGTACTCAGAAGGAACTCTGCAAAGCCTCACCACCACCACCACTACCACCACCCCCGCAAAAATAAAGCAACTGTGAGAAAGGAGTTTGAATGCTGAACTGGAACTGGATATCAGGGTTCAAATACTTGCTGACCTTGAGCTACTCTATGCCTATCTACTTAGAACTAAAAAGGACTAGAACACTCAGCATGAGCAACAAATTCTGAGAACATTCCAAATCCAGCACTTTGCAGATACTGTTATGAGGAGGAGGAAGCAAAGCAGCAGCAACAAGCAGCAACAATGTTGCTGGTGATGTGGATGTAAAGCTACATAAAAGTACTCCACTGTGGTCATGTTCTTCCAGCTTGGAAGAAAGTGAATCAGACGAATACATTCATAAGTACAAAGGGGTAGGTATGGGTGTGCATATATATACGGGCACTTAGAAAGACATAATCCCATTCCAGCAACATCCATACCACAAAAAGGAAGACAGCAAAGCAGCAAGAGGCACAGCAGAAGCTGGTGGTTGAACCCTGTGATGTTCTCCCTCCACCATTTAGTGAAGCTAAACCCCATATCTATAGAAGTAACTTTGTAAAGTTCTAGTTGTACTGCAAAAGGAATGGTTATCCTATTTACAATTGTAATATAACTCAGTTATACATTTGTTGAGGGAGGTGTAACTCATTGCTTGCATGTAGTTACCTCCTTGCTTTGAACCCAAAGAGAAGATTACAACTGAAGTCTTAAGATTCAAACCTGAGAAAGACACTACTATCAGAAACCTTTTCCCCCAAATTTTACATACAAAAGATTCTGTCTATGATTGTTATGGCTCTGCAGACACCTACAAACAGATGTGAAAATGTACTTGATTTAAGCCTTTGATTACCTTTTGCTAAATTAAAAAAAAAGCCCAAGCATCTTAATTTGAAGAGCTTGTAAGCACAGTATTTTTGAGAAGAGACTTTGCAGACTAAATTAGGTACATGAAAAACCCACTGTGACCAAACAGATGCAGACATACCCCGAGATCCCCTTGTAAAGTCGAGGAGAATGGACACTGTAAGACTGGAAGTCCCACTTCCTTGCAAGGAATTCTCCAAAGCCATTTCAATACAATCCACCTGAAGGAAAAAGAAACAAGCATGAAAGCATGAGACAGCCTTTGTCCCAAGCATGCAACATGCTCAGATATCAGGAGTGTGCAATACAAATAATACAAAACCATACAGAGCACATCAATTTTCTGAGTACACTTAGCTCCTTCATACTCCTCCCGATACAACACAGCCATCATTGTTAGACACCTATCCACTTGCTCCCGGTCAAAAGGAGAGAGTAGTTTCCACTTAAATTGGATTTGTTTTCCTATGACAAACATATTAGAACTCTACAAACATAGATAAATGCAGTCATAAAGGTACAAAGAAAACAGTTTAGAACATTAAATATGCTTGTAATACTGATCTCATCACAGACTATCGTAACACAATTCCTCCTTAGAAGAAAGATTATGAAAATGTTAAAGTATTATAGGAAAGAACAATGAGTCTTTTAGCAAAGAAAGGGAGTGAAGATAAAAGAACACATTGACAGACTCCTTCCAACAGGTGATACTACATACAATAGAAACTGGTGCATCTGTAGGGCAAACAGGATGTCACTGAAGGAAAGGGCAGAGAGCAGCAAAATAATCCATGAGAAGCCTATGAGAACTGTTAAATCACAACATGTTAACTTTACAGTTCTACAGTGAATTGCTAATGCTACCACACACAAAAAAAACCTCTTAGCACAAAGATAAGTAGAACAGGAAAAGTCATCCTGTGTTATAAGAGACAGGGGACCAACACCAAGAAAGTCTAGGACTAGGCTACCTCTTAACTAACTGCTTCTCAACAACCCCCAGCCCACTCATGCCACTTCAGAACGCTTACTAGGTCCTGTTCCAAAGGTCCTGTTCCAAGGTAGAGTGAAGCCAAAACTACTCGCTGCTTGGCCATCTTAATCTGTTTCTGAAAGAACAAGAGAGAGAAAGAAATTTAGATTCCCTGATCTGTATTTGGAAATCCTGGCCATAATTAAGTCAGGGACAGGCACTGTTATTCATCCGTGAAAGGCAAACAGCCTGCACAAGCATACCCCTTCAGTGAAACAGCAGGTGCAGAGAAAGACAGACCCAGATTACAACAGCCCTCCCATCATTTCCAATGAATTCCCAGGTTGGAGTTGGCTGTTCTAGAAACTCTTGAGAGGGAAGGGGCATTAAGAAGTAAAGTGCAAGATACAGCTGGTTTTCAAGTATCCATAAGACAAAGCCTTCATAACACTAAAAGAATATGAATGTCTTAATCTAAGAAGGAATCTAGTTATAAGAAGCTGTATTTATTACACACCAAGTCCCTAGGCACCTATATTATTTTGTAAGAGAAAGTGATAGGAAAAAGAAAACACTTTTTCTCTAAAAAACACTTTCCTTCACATGTCAGAATCTCAGCTTTATTTGTCAACAGGTGTGGGGGTTTTGTAAAAAAGGTGAATACACTTTTGTTTGTTCTTCCTGAAATGAAATGAGAAATCCTATGTCTATTTGATTGGCATAGATAAAAAAAAGGATCTCCTTTACCCTGAAAGGTCTGAGACTGAAGAGGCGCATCTGCCTTATTCTAAGGCAGGCCATAAAACTAATAGTATCACCTATGCCTTACAGAGTCTCTCCAAAGGTTTAGGCCATTGAGTGGGAATTGTGTGGCATGCCAGACGATATTGAACCATAATTCTGAAAAATCCTCACCTATGGCAGCACTGCTAAGAAGTGCAGTTCAACAACATCTGGAGACTGCACAATTCCAACCCTTGGCTTTAGACCAGGGTCTTCCCCAGCCCTGCTACCTGAATTTTTTAATTGGGAGATGCCAGAAACTGAAAATGACTATTTGAACAAGCATACACATGCTCTGATACTGAGGCATAGCCCCTCCCCTGTCTTTTCCCATTTTACCACATCTGGGTAAAATGTATATAAATTTTGGGGGGAAAAATATTTTCCCCTTATCACACTTGCAGTTCCAGGAATCTGGGGTCAAATGAGGAAACCCAAACTGCACAGTTTACTAAAGAACAGTAAGAAAAAACTTTGTTTGATCCAGAAGTTTGACAAAACTCTTTTAGAACAGATACAACTGTGCACATCTGAAATCCTGAGTTGCCATTCCAGATGTGGTGAGATAGAAGCAATGATATATACACATGAAGAAAATGCTATATTTTTAGATCTACACTCTGCTGACCATCTCCCATGGCAAAAGTACTGGAGGCATGAAAATCACCTTCATAAGTTCATAGAATTCCATTGGAGATGAAAGCACCTTGACATGAGAGCTGGCAATTCCAAACTCTGGAACCACGTTTCTGATCCACTGAAATCTATGTGATCCCTCAGGACAGAGGGAACAAGGTGGAACCGTTAGCTGAGGAACAGCAGGAGAGAGCAGTGGAGCCAAAAGCAGCCATGATGACCTAATAAGAGAAAGATGTAGGTTAAGTTGCATACATAAAAGTATTATTTCCCTTCAACTGCCTCCAGGTGTGTGAGCAAAGGGGAATACAGTCAAAGCATTACACATCTGCCTTTCAACTACATTAGTCACAGTTAGGTCACCTCTGCCAAGAAGGGAAACGGCATATTGTATGCAAAGAAAGAACAAACATCTGATGTGAATGTCAGTAACTTCTTAGCCTGACTACAGAGCAGAGATTCTGTGAAAGCTAACAAATATGACCAACACTTAGGAAGAACAGCAAAATACATTGTAAGAAAATAGCAGTAAGAGTAATTATATCTAAGATTTGCAGTTTGCAATTATCACTCCGTGCTTCAGTTGCTAAAAGAACATTGTTTTGGTGGGCTTTTCTTTCAAATGATTGCTTTTATTGCACCCTAATTGTCATGGTGTAGTGGTTTGAATGCTGGACTACAACCCTGCAGACCAGGGTTTGATTCCTCCCCCCTCTGCCACAGAAACCCACTGGGTGACCTTGGGCAGGTCACACACTCACATCCTAAGAAAACCCTGTGATACATTCGCCTCAGGTTTGATGTAAGTCAGAAACAATGTGAAGCCACACAGTGACAACAAGTGGTCTTTGAGAGCCAGCCTGGTGTAGCAGCTTGAGCACTGGACTACACCTCTGGAGACCAGAGTTCAAATCCCTGTCCAGCTATAGAAACCTAGTGGGTGACTTTTGGCAAGTCACACTCACTCAGCCTCAGAGGAGGACAAAGACAAAATCCTCTCTGAATAAAACTTGCCAAAATAAATAAATAAATTACACAGTCACCTCAGGTTTGCCATAATTCAGAAACAACTTGAAGGCACACAATACTTGTCTTTGCTGAATAACTACTGCTACATTTTGTCTAAGAGAAGTCAATCTTTCCTCTGTCATGTAATCTACAATATAAGAGGATCATATCATGATTTTTTGTTGAAACAGGTCCACTGTTATAAAGTTATCATAAAGCACAACACAGCTATCAGCAAACCTTAGGGAAGAGAGAATTCTATATGCCAGCACTAAGTTTCTAGGCCATGATGTTTGTTGACTGAGATTTTTGGGAAAGAAATTGAAATAAAAAAGACAAGTGAAGGAATTAAAGGAAATAATTTCAACCGAAGTCATATCTTCTATTATCTCCTTACACAGATACCACAAAGTCCCAGTATATAGCTTACAAGCAGCTTACAACCCACAATGTTCCCTGATTGAGATTTGCCATAATACAGTCCACACCTCACTGCAAAACTCTAACAGGCATGAACTTCACCAGCATTTTATGAGGAACTCTTCGTTATGAGGAACTCTTGGTCCAAAGTACAAATGACCACAGATTCCAGGAAGATGATTTCACTTACTTCTTTCGTGATAAAACATTGAATCTTCAGAAGGTTTGCATGCCTCCTCGCGCACAAAAACCCCAGACAGTTTGCCACTACACTTCCCAGAAAGCCAATTGGTTTGTCACCACCTATTCATCACAATGGAGATCTGACTCATTGTATGTAAGAATTCCTAGCAGTTTTGTTTTTCAACAGTTTGTGGGGACTCAGTACTTCTTTAGCAATTCCAGGTTACAGTAATTTGGAGGAAAAATTTCCATTCTTCTTAGACTGAAAGGAGAACTTAAGAAAAACTTCCTTGTATCATACTTGAAAGGCAATTAAAATGCCACAGCATTCCAAGTTACTACTAAGACTGGACGAGCAGATGAAATATCCACCTTCATTAAATTTGAAGATTATTACAATGTCTTTTTAAAAGCCACAAATAATTCATTAAAGATATCTACATCTGACTTGTGATCCAGCATGGTGTAGTGGTTTGAGTATTTAACTTGAACTCTGAGACCAGGATTCAAGTGCCCACTCAGCAATGGAAACCCACTGGGTGACCTTGGGCAAGTCACACTCTCTCAGCCTCTGAGGGAGACAAAGGCAAAACCCCTGTACAGGGTAAAAATAACTCAATCTACTGCAAATGAAAAAAATGAACAACAATTAGATCCAAGGTGGAATAATGGTTATAGTGGTGGACTTCAGAAATCCAGGGTCAGTTTCCTACCGACTGACCCATGACATTTCCTGGGTGATCTATGGCCAGTCACACTCTTACAGTCTGATTTACTCATGGGGTTGCTGACAGGATAAAATGGGGAGGGAGGGAGCCACATACACCACCTTGAGTTCACTAGAAGAAAGTGGGACATCAGCAGATTCAGTAAATAATTTAATAATTTAGGACCTACAAAACAAAGGTTGCCTTAAAATTTGCTTTTTGCTAGTGGGCAAAGATAAGAGTGTCCCTATGAAGAAATTAAAAAGTCTCAGCAGTTGGGAAAGTGTGCTCTCTAGGTGGTGTTGAGCGGTATCACCTATCATCCCTCAACATTTGACTAGGTGGGGTATGGGTGACAGAAATTGCCATTCAACATCTAGAGGGCCACATTCTTCTCAATGCTGATCTATGAGTTCAAAACTAGTTCCCTTACACAGATAAAAGGAATTAGACACAGGTTGATTTCCTCTTCCACAGAGTAGGGAGCTACTTCACTACCAACTTTAAACTTTCCCAACATTTAAGTATAATTTCGTACTGTCATGTGGCACTGGGAGTTGCCAGTCTTGTTAAAAAAATGGAAGCAACATCCCTGGAAGGTACTCAGATTTGCTCTTTGGATCTGATGTTTGTCAAGGACTTTCCTGTGAAATTTTAAGCACACGTGGTCAGTTTTCTTGCTGTTAATGGAATCAGTATGACAGAACAAAGAAACTCACTTCAGCAACACACATAAACCAAAAGCATCTGCAAGTGGACTGCTTGAATGACACCACCTATATACAAAACAGTTAACGTATCTCATATCAAACTGACTGCCTGAACTTTTTTTTAAAAAAAACTCTTCGGGTAACACAAATGCATAGTTAAAATTCCCTAGAAAAGAAAATGAACTGAACAGGGGTCTCAATCTATTTTCTGAATATGAAGTATCTACTATTTATAAATCTAGGTGATTAGAAACTGCTATTTTTAGGAAGCGTGGCTCTGGGTGAGCTCCAAGTACCACAATTCTTGTTAAACCTCAGCTGTTTCACCAGAGACAATTAAGATTACAGGATATATCTCATAGTGATCATCACCCACACATAACCCACAACATAGTGACTTCTGTCAATAGCTCTTCATTCACTGGAATGCCTGAGTATGTATTACTGTATTTCTGCATAAGTGGTGACTGAATCTGGGAAACAGGTTTTATTGTTAACATCCTGATGCAAAACACAATAAAGACTTCAGAGTAACTTTCTTAAGCATGAAAAACTTAGAAGGCCAGACATGAACACATGGTTTCAGACTTTTGCTTTCCACTGCTTTCATTGAGTCATGCTCAATGGATACTACACTAAATTAAGCTTAATGCTTAACGGATGATACATATTATTTTAACATTCCCTTTTCTGGCTCTGTCTTTTGCTTAGAAGAACTTGAGCTGGATCAGATCAAAGAGGCTTGCTTCTAAAGAAACATACCATGCACCCTCTTCTAGCGCAACCTCCACATGCACAAATGCGAGGTCAGAGAAAGCATCACATCCCACTACAGTGAACAGATGCAATGGGCACACACATCATGGAACAGAACCCCTGTATATTTGACCAACATAGTGGATCAAATTTCCATTACAAAAAGTATTACTGAGAACAACAAAATCCTGGAAGACACTAAGTCCCAGTACAAATGCACAGTGGCAAAACCCACTCTCTAAACACAATTTTCATATGGAGATATTTCCATATCCTGTATTATCAAACTTGAATTGTCCATCATCATTAAGAATCAGCATACAATTCATATACTAAACAGTTATGCCTTCAGATGAACCAACTTAACTCATAAGGTCGAACTACCCTCTGGACACAAAGGTACGCGTATAACCTATAATTCTGTCCTCTCATATCCTTGGTTCCATCCTTCTATAGATGTAACATCCATATAATTTCGTAATCTAGTATACCTATCTGTTAAGAATAAATAATGCAGATTTGCTTGATTTGAATATTTTGTTACAAAATGAGGTTTAATATAATAGTTTTAGGTAGAGAAGTGAAAAGCAAAAAGGAAAAAGGTAATACATACTTGACTGCATATTTAAAAAGCCTGGAGATTGGGAGCTACATGGTGCTAAGTATATTTCACACACATAGAGCATCCAAACATTTAATGTTTTTCCCTTGCAATCATGAGGACAAGGCATTTAAAAAAGAAAATTAATCTTTGTATTCCCATGAAAACCACTAAACTCTGAACTAGAAATACAGCATCAGATTCTGCAGTTGCACTGGACAGATTTCCAGGTCTCTCCTGTCCCTCCTTGTTCCACAGACCACATTTAATCCATCCAGCTACTTTTCAAGAAATTGATTCTTTATGGAAACTGGCAAGGAAATGATGCTCTGGGAACTAACAAAGGACTGGAACGAGGGCCAAGAGAGGAAGTTTCTAAACAGAGCAACCACTGTTTGTCATTTCTTTAGAATGTATCTTTTAAAAAGAAAGATTTGTTTTGAATACAGTATGTTTTACTGTACACAGATGAGCTGGCACAAAGGAAAAGTCAGAACATCTGTTGAGAATATAAAGAATTTATTTGAATGCAACATACTTCCTGTAACACCAGTAGCAAGTAATTTTTTCCCAGATAATGCAAGACTGACCAACTGTAGTACAGATGCTTTCCTTCTTAGACATTAAAAGCAAAAAAACAGAAACAGGAACTAGTCCATTGCATGTCCTGCATGAGATACCAGATACTTTGCATACATTACCCATTATCACTGAACAACCCAGCACGTTAAGATGCAATTACCCAGTCGCTGCTACAAAAGAAACTGAAGGACACGACTATTTTACAACTGAACCAAGATTTCCAAAAAATTCAATCAAGCCTCTAGATCAGAGGTGAGCAAGTACAGCCTATGAGCCATATGCAACCCCCAGGACTGTATTTGTGCCACCCCAAAGGTCAAAACATTTTGCTCCAGAATGCCTCCAAATGCATTCCAGGGGTGTGAAGTTCATTACCATCATGTTCGGAGGCCCCAAAATGCTCCAAATTATCCACTGAGGGAATGGGGTGCACTTCTACCACATTTTGCACCCTACATGTGATGGATGGCTAAAGAAAATGCAGCCTTTGATGCATCTTCTGCTCTTGGTACTTCAGCTTCTATTTATATGACGACAAATTTAGCTTGCTGAGAAAGGAAAGAATACAAAGGACTGCCACTTGCATATTTTGAGAAGCACTTCCATGTATCACTTTAAGAGGACCATTTTCATGAGTGGCATATATGGATGACTGTTATTTTAACATTGTTTTCATCTTTACTTTGGCCATACAAAGACATTGTACCAATTTTCTTATTTTAACACTAACTTTCTTAACAGCCTGGGATCCTTTGGGGGCCAAAGACCAGGATATATTTTTAAAAAAATAAGAAAGAAATAGAGAAGGGAAAAGAAAATACAGCCTTTGATACTTCACTCCACAACAAAGATCTACAGGCTTTGCTTTACGTGTTAATTTCTGCCAAGTGTAGCAATACACTGTAAAAAACAGACTTTTTTTCTCTGGAATCATCCACATTTGCAGAAAATGGTTTCTTCTCATGCTGGCACTTGAACAGCATAGATTACCAGCAGGAAGAGACTCGTTGAAAAATAAAACCTATGTTTGTCAGGAGTGTCAGCTGACTCCTTAGCTTTAAGTCAACATAAGAGATTCAGGGAAGTCAGGTGTATACCCTCCTGATTACACAGTTTTGCTTTCTTACAATCAGTAAAACAGAAGACAAACACTTTGGTTATGAATCATCAAAGCACTGGAACAAATTTTTTTTGCTCTGAAATGACAAAAATTATTTCTGGGTATACCCACCACATTTAGAGCCCCCCAGGCTCAAACCAAAATTTTGCTAAAAAAAATCCCCCCCTCAAAAAAAAGTTTGTCTCAAAATGTCCCCTGGGGCCCAAGTATACTCCAAAACACGCATCTGTGTTTCTTACACGCTTTTAGGGGCAAAAAATATTTTTAATATGTATTTTATTTTATTTTTTGGTGGGAGCAGTTGCAGTTGGAGGCAGCCCCCACACTCTCCTAGAAGGATAATGCATTCCTATACCTGATGTAGAAGAATATGGATTGTGCCTCTTATTCTCCTCTTTTAAAAGGAAGGAAGGAAGGAAGGAAGGATGGAAGGATGGAAGGAAGGAAGGAGGAAGCAGCAGAACTACCACTACTATTATGAATGCCATTCCAGGAGTATCTTAGTCTACAGTAGGCACAGACTTAGATACTGAAAGCAGTTGAATATTGTTGCTGCTTTATTGTGTTTTGGTTGTAAAACATAACAAAAAAAGGAATATTAAAATGATCCAGACTCAGAATGTAAGCCCCTATGCTTGACTACCAGATAGTAAACAATGTATATCCCATGTTACACAGTCTTGTTGCATGAAAAGAGAAAAAAAAATGTCTGGCAGGATTCCTGGGGACTGGAGGCAGGCTTGAAAGACAGAATGGCTTTGCCACATTTGCAAGTTGTACGCTGTGAAAGGTGCTGTAGAGAAAGGACTCCACGACTCCCTCTTCAAATTTTTTTTAATTCTCCTTCCAAGTTTGTGGAAAATATTGCCCCATGGTTCATTGGCTCTTGGCCAAATGAGAATTTTGGGCCTCCAACAACTTTTGCACAACGACAGCATATAATTCCTATTATAGCAGGGCAGCAGTATAATATACCACAGGATATATAGCACAGACACCTGTGTGCTTAATTATATATTACTCTTATCAATTTGGTTATCTACCACAATAAGGAAGTGCACAATCTTGCATTCCACATGATTGATCTTGTATGCAATATGGCATTTGATTTCAAAATAAGCTCTGAATTCCTCTTATATTCTCATCTTAGCAACAGGTGAGGGGAAAATGATCATAGCTACTTACAGGAAGAAGCCAAATGTGCCAGACAAAAGAGAACAACTGATACCAAAGATACAAAACAGAGAAGATGTTGCATCACAGACAATTTCTCTTAAGTATTCTTGAACAGATACAGTAATGTTTCTAACATATTGTTAAGGAAGTGGTTCTGTACTTGAGTAAAAACGGGGCTGAGAGAAAAGAAGATTAAGGCAGAGCTTTCAAAAGTTGCATGTCTATGCAAACTCTTGAAAGAAGCTGTAATTCCACTGCAGAAGATGTGATTACATCTTTCACACTGTTATACCTACAGGTTGCTATTGAAGTTAAAATACTGTTTTAAAGTATAGCCATCTATAGCATACTGTTTTAGAGTGCAAGCATCTACATCTATAATGTTTCAATGAATCAAAAACATAGAAACAAACTAAACATAAATTTATGTGACACATTACAACCTTATTATAAACTTGTCTTCTCAAATCATAGAATCACTGAGCTCGAAGAGACTGCATGGGCCGTTTAGTCCAACCCCCTGTCATGCAGGAATACACAATCAAAGTACCCCTGACACATGGCCAACCAACCTCTATTTAAAAACCTCCAAAGAAAGAGACTCCACCATACTCCAAGGCACTGTATTCCACTGTCAAACTGCTCATATTGTTAGGAAGTTCTTCCTAATGATTAGGTGGAATCCCTTTTCCCCAAGTTTGAAGGCATTTCTCTGTGTCCTCCTCTCTGGAGCAGCTGAAAATAAGCTCAAATATTTAAAAATGGCTATCATGCTTGACTCTTAAGACAAACAAGAAAAAAAATTAATGTGGATAGCCAATTTTCACCAAAGTTATAATGATGAAATAAGATTATGTCCTGTGGACTTCACTCTAAGACAAAGAATCAAAGTATTTCTCAGTTTGAATGAATAAATGCTTCACAAACCAGACACATTTGAAGTTGCAGAGGATATAGTTAAGTGCCTCTGCACTGGTGTAAAGCTGTTGGGTGCTACCATCCACAGAACACGATGACACAGCTCCAAGAATACATGCATACAGAATCAGAGTTAAAAACATTTTTGTATCCCACCTAATCCAACCCCCTGACAGACAGTTCAACAAACCCTGAAGGGATGGGAGCCACAAGACCTCCAGATAATTGATTCCACTGTCTTAACAGTTTTTACTGTTAAAGTATTTCTCATAATGTTCACCCAAAATCTACTCACTTATCGCTTAAGTCTATGTGATCTCGTCCTGCCCTCTGTCCAGTTAAAAAAAAAGTTTTTGCCTGCTTCCATGTGGCAATCATCCAACAAACTGAAAAGTGCCAAGTGCCATCTGGGTCTCCCTTCATCTTCTTTTCTCCAGATCAGCTCCTTGAAAGACTTGTTTGCCCACACCACTGTATCATGGATAGGGAGCACGCAGTCCAGGAGACGTTCGTCACATCTTCCCTCACCATTGGCAGTGCTGACTAGGGCTGACAGGAGTTGCACTGCAGTCACATCTGAAGGATCACATATTCTCCCCCATAGTTTATATCTTGCATAAAGTGGAACATCTAGAATGAGGCACAGTACTTTGAATACCTGATTACTGCAAGGTAAGAGGGAATTATTACTTCCCCTGACTTGGCAGTTTTACTAAGGCAGCCTAAACTTGCATTAGCTTTTTTATAGTCACATCACAAGCTGAACATAACAGTAGGTGTAACTGAGTAAAATCTCAAGAACCTTTCCATGTACATTACTGCCAAGCCAGATCTGGCTAAACATTGATGGAGAGGGATTAAAGGCAGTATTCTTCCTTAGTTTCCCTTGAAGTTCATTTTACTTGTCTCAGGACAGTTTCCCATTCTATTACAGACATTCTTATCCCTATCTGCTGGAGGAATTATTACTCTTCCAAGCTACCTCTCAGATACACATTTGAAAACAATTCTTTCTGTACCTTCTACAAGTAACTGACTAAAATGCTAAATAGTACCAGACTCAGGCTAGAGTCCTGCAGTGGTCTGCTTGAAACCTCCTTCCAATCTGATCAATAACTGCTGTTAGGCATTCTGAGTTTACTCAGCATTCTCTAGCTCTGAATTCTCTTGAAGTATCACCAGCTAGCCAGTTTACTAACCAAATCAAGGCCTTTAAGCAGCATGGTTTTCAATGGAACAACTGCATGGTTTAAGATCTTTCATAGAAAAAAGCAAGCAGAGAAAGGGTATAGTTTAGAGGCATCAACCATGTTAAGTGTCCAAGCGTTCCACAATGCCAAAATTAAACATCCGTCTCATATTGCTAAACACCTACAACACAGATGTAAACAGTAGGCACACCAGACCCACCACACACAGAAATAGTATGTGGGATTTGTCCTAACCGCAACAATTCAATATACACCAATATAGACCCACCCCCAAATAAAGAATTTTTCCACTTTGGACAATTGCTTGTAGAGTACTTTCTGTCCCATATTACTGACTGGGACCTTAGGGTGTTAAGAAAGAGCAGAGTAAGCACTAGATGCAGTAATGAAAAAGGCAAAAGTAAACAAAACTACTTGAGAGTTGAAAGAGCAAAGTTTTATTGGTTAGTTCTACTCTAAAAGTGATTCAAATCAACTTGTAAGGGCCATAGTGTTATCCTGCTACCACAGTCTCTAAAACTACCACTTTCCTACATTTCAGTGAAGTACTTTGTAGCAACCCGAAGATAGCACAGCTGATAAATCAATCTTCCACTTCCTGTATCCATCACCATGCTTCCCTGCTAAGAAGAGGACAGCTCCAAATCACATGTACTCTTGAAAGCTTCTGTCTTGGTTGAATTCATTGATAAGATTTTTCTGGACTCAGAAATGTGACTCTCAGGACTGCCAACGCATTCTCCAAATGCAAGCTGCTCTCCTTCCACCAACAAGTAAAGACTTTTTCTTTTATTTGAGCAAGCATTCGGTGACCAAGTGGCCATGTGGAAAGGTCTTCCACACAGGGAGCAGGTGCTGCATTGTTTTTTAATTGTTCTTGCCACGGTTTTAAATGATTTTATGTTGTTTAAAGTTATCGATGTTTTACTATGGCATCTAATTTAATTGAGTTTTAACTTTTTTACTCTTAATTTTTAATTCATGTACCTTGTTTTAACTTATGTCTGACCCACTTTGGGTCCTATTCAAGAGAAAAGTAGAATATATATTAAATTGATCTGAATTATAATTTGAATCAGAAAAGGGTCCTCCTACCACTTTCATATCCAATAAATCGTCACTTTAACTGACATCCTCCACACAAAATCCCTCAACCTCCCCCCACACACCCACACCTATCTGCTGGTGGTGCTCCAGCACTAAGCTAAATGCAGGGATCTCCTCCACATGAATCAAATACCTACAAGATGCTGCTTTTCTAGTCCTTTGGAAAACTAGATTTTTAAGACTCAAAGGGGGAAGGGAAAAAAAACCACTCTTTCATCCTGACTTGCTGCTGTCACCTGAACATATGATATAGGTTATGGGTTCAAAGTCACCTATAAGTGAGGTGGGAGTGAAGAAGAATTGACAAATCAATCAATGCTAACTTTAAATTAGTGCAAGGATCAGTTATTATCATGTCTAATTAAAGGCTAGTTAAACATAGCAAGGCTGTGAAACCTCTCTCCACCATACACTGTCATAGCGCTATTATTCCACTTTCAACTTTCTGTGGAATTCTGGGCTTTGTAGTTTATTGAGGCCAAAGAGCTCTCTGGCTAAAAATTCTAAAAGCCCCCCCCCAAACTGCAAACCCCAGGATTCCATAGGATGTTGAAATGGAATAGTAGCATTCTAACAGTATAGGATGGAAAGGCCCTAAGTTAATCAACAGTCTCATTTAATTCTTTTATAGTGTTGACTTTCTGAATGGTTTTAATTGTATTGTAATTGTTTAAATACGCAAGCCATAGTGAGTCCCAATCTTGGGGAAAAGGCAGGATATACATAAAGAAGATCATGACAATGATCATCAACATTTGATGCACTATAAAGCGGCTCCATGTTAAGATCAAAATCTTTCACACGAGCTTTCACAAGACAAATTAATCTTTATGCTTTTGGAAAAATTCAAAATACACTTTACCAAAAAATTTCTCACAATATATGCAAAAAAACTCTCATCCAAAATCTGGACAAGGAAAGGACAGGCGATGTTTCCAGATAAATAATTACAGGACAGGGAATTTTATCACTAAAATCATTTGAGATCTTAGGAGTTCAACTGTGGTTAAACAATATATCTAAGAAATAATAGGCTGAATGTGAACAATGCTGAGATTGTTATACGAAATAGGCTTTGATTTCCATAGTAGTCTCACACCTTTCTCACAGAATCCTGACCATACAGATTTTTTTCTTTTTTTAACTGAGGTGAGCAGGATCACTTCAAAACCAAACTGAGTAGGGTCTCCTCTTTTCTCGCCTCTGCAAATTAAGCATATTTATAACCATGTTTGCTTTGGCTAATTAGACAAATGGAACATAGAGCATTAAGCAATGCAGCAAGATAAGAGCAAATGACAAACATCTTCATACAGTGCTGCTCATAGTAAAATATGTTCAGCATTCTTCAAGTAGTCATTACGACTGGAATGCTTTTGGGGCACTACACAACACTAAAATAGCTCAGTAAGTCATTGTACCTCAGAAGTCACATAACGGCAGTTGTTAGTGCAAACAAACACTTCACAAACATGCACACTCAACCCTCTCCCTTAGTAGATGGGAGCTAGCTGACCACTGCATAATGGATGTACTCAGGCCTATTACACCTGTTGTACAACTGGGTATATTACTGTGGAGTCCAGAGTAACTACACTGGCATATATTTACAGTAATCTAAAAGTGTATAGCACTTTAGGCATTGTGTTTTCAAACCACTCATCCCCTCTTGAAGCATGTGTGTTTCTCAAACATGTAGTCCATAATTTAAGAAGAAACAATAGGTTGGACCATGCCCATTTCTGCACTACACTGTTATAAAGCCATTATTCTACTTTCAACATCCTACAGAATCCTGGGGTTTGCTGTTTAAGGAGCAACGCCTTTGGTCTCAGTAAACTACAAACCCCAGATTCCACAGTAATTCTAACCAGCCAAGACAGCCAACATTAAGTCACTGAAGCTCTGCTGAATCCAAAACACTTTCAGCTTAGGAATGATGGAGATTAATTAAAACTGTCCCTGGCTGGAGAAAATTCCTCCCTTGCCTTCACTCCACCTTCTCTGCTGCATTTTGAACTCTTATGTCAGCAGACCTCAGCCGGCAGAGGAGATCCACTGGCAGACTACTCTGTCAGCAGATCTCTAAGATCAGCTGGTAGAAGGGCTTTGCCTAATCCTAACTTCTGCATCTGAGGACCATTTCCTGTGTTGAATACAAAGGAGTGCAGCCAACACATCAGCATCTTCAAACACTAATATATATCAATTCATTAAAACAGTAAAATTTTCAAGGCCCATTTGCTTAAACATGCATGTTTTCTGCACCCTTCATGCCTTTGCTGAAGCAAACAGACACAAAAAAATGCTTTTACATACAAAATACAGAAGTGTTTTCAAATTCTAGAAGCCCCTTAGCTTGGCATCAGCAAGTTTCCCATCGCTGCAGTAGCCTACAGTAGAAACATTTTAAACTACTTGCTAAACATAGTTTTAAATCCTTTAAGGTTTTTTTTCCCCAGCTGTGTTTTTAGCTTGTTGTTTTTCAGCATTTTTTATCATTTTACTGTGCACACTATTAGAATCACAGAGTTGGAAGAGACCCCAGGGGCCATCCAGTCCAACTCCCTGCCATGCAGGAACACACATTAAAGCATTCCCAACAGATGGCCATCCAGCCTCTGCTTAAAGACCTCCAAAGAAGGAAACTCTACCACACTCCGAGGCAGCATATTCCACTGCTGGACAGCTCTGACTGTCAGGAAGTTCTTCCTGAGGTTCAAGTGGAATCTTCTTTCCTGCAGCTTGAATCCATTGCTCCTTGTCCTAGTCTCTGGAGCGGCAGAGAACAAGCCTGCTCCCTCCTCAACATGACATCCCTTCAAATATTTAAACATGGCTATCATGTCCCCTCTGAACCTTCTCTTCTGCAGACTAAACATACCCAGCTCCCTAAGCCATTCCTCACAGGGCATAGCTTCCAGACCCTTCATTATTTTGCTCACCCTCTTCTCTGGAGTATTTTTTCACAAGGGAAAGATACAAACCATTAAATAAACCAAAAAGTCACATACAAAGCCCAGTCTATGCTATGCTTCCTCCTCCTTTGCAGATACACATATAAAGCAACTATTCCATTTCCCACCTCTCCTCAACCTTAAATTAAATTGTCAAATGTAAATCAAGTCTTGGAAAATATGATTTTGTTCAAAGGCCAAATTCAATTTCAGAGAAGTTTCCACACGACTGCATTCTACGGGTGACTGCAGCCAAACAAAAAAGGGTGAGAACAAAAATGTTTGCATGGGTTGTTTTGTTTTGTTTTTGGTTAGTTTAAAACTTTTATTAGAGCTGGAATCCAAGTGTTAGAAGAGGCAGTCCAACCTTTTAAGGCAGGGGAAATCTGTACAGAACAAGGAAAAACAACACACAATGAAGTAACCAGAAAGAACATTAAGAAGAGCCTTGCAGGTTTACATCAATGGCCCACCTAGTCCAAGATTCCTTTTGCAGAGTGGACCACTAGACACCTGTGTGAAGCCCCCCAAGAGGAAAGGGCTGCAAGTTCACTCTTCATCCCACATCCCCACCAATTAACATATACAGCAGCTCTGTCTCTGACAGTAACGTATTCCTATTTTGACTAGTAGCTTTTTAAATAGTGGTCCCAAACTTTGTCACCCTTCCTCCTCCATGATAGGCTTCAGTCTCTCTATCACTCTTGGTGCAGTGACCCAAACTGCCAACACTAATCCACCTCTGATCGCACCATGGATTTGTAAGCCAATAATCATCAGCAACAGGGAGCCAGTGTGTTGCAATGGTTTGTGCCTCTGGCAGCCGGGGTTTGAATCCCCAACTCAGCCATAGAAACCCATTGGGTGACTCTGGGCAAATCACACACTCTCGGCCTAAGAGGTACGCAAGAACAAACCTCCTCTAAAGAAACCTTGCCAAGAAAACCCTGTTCGTCTTGGGGTCGCCATCAGTCCGAAACGACTCGAAGGTCCACGACAGCCCCCAAGACAAAGTGACAGGCAGGAGCAAAAGAGGAAAACCGCACTACAGGTCCATGGATTCAAGGATGCCAGTAACAGGCTGTCACAGGATCGCTACTAGCCGAAGTCGACACACCGGCGAATGAGAAGCAGAAAGGATGGCATTAGTAGCTTTACCTTTGATTCCTTTCCTAATTGCGTCCTGTGTGCGATCTGGGTTTCCCCCGGCAACCCCGGCATCACAAGATGGCCGGGAACTTCCCGCTACTGTGACTGCCCGCGAAAGCACGGGAAACTTTTCTCCGAAGAAGCACAGACCAGACCACCTGAGCAACGACCACTTTGAATGAGAACCCCCTCCCCACAAATCTCGGGGAGGGATGCATGGCCGGGCGCGCCCCCTCCCCAGGGCAGCCCCTCGCCCTTCCCCGCCTCACCTGCGAGCGCGCCGTTCGCGGCTGCGGCCCAGGCGGTCGGAGAGGCGGCCGAGGACGGCGGCCCAAACCGGCCTGCCCCGGGGCAGATACTCCACCAGTCGCCGCCATAGCACGGGAGCCTCGGCCACGGCCGCCGCCATGGAAACCTACCTACTTCCGTTTCCGGGTGAGCGGGCCGCAGAGGATCCTCCACTTCCGCTTCGGAGGTCATACGGCGTTCCGCCATCCGATCTAGTGGTGGTAGTTTTGAAGGAGCGGCGGGGAGTGGTTGTTCCTCGAGGTCAGGTGGCCAAAAAGCCCCCCGAGCCACCCCGCAGAAAAGCCACGGGCGTCACATTCTGCCGTCACTTTCCTTTCACCAGATCTTTTTGCGCGGGTTTGTTTTTGTGGCCATTTCCGCACTACACTGTTGTGGCGCTATTATTCCACTGTCAGCCTCCTATGGAATCCCGCGCTTGGAATTCTCAGCCTCTTTGGTTCTTTGGCCTCAGGAAACTACAGACCCCAGGATTCCATATGATGTTGACAGTGGGAGTTATAGCGCTATGATCACAATGTAGGGCAGAAGCAGCCTTTGATAAGGTAGCTGCCACTATGGTGCTGTGCTCCACAAAGCCACGCAGTTGTGTGAGTTTGCCATCATTGTGATGGGGTCTCTTCTAACAGCTGTGATTGAGTGGGCTTCAGCCCCACTAAATGAGGGTGGTGGGAATGTGAGGGAAAATGCACAGGACTGTGCGCAGGGTTTGCAAGGTCTTCGTGGATCTTGCTGGTACCTGTAGCTAATTCCTCGTGCAAGTGTTGTGTGAGTGGTGTACTGCCTGTGGGCAGCCACAACCAGAAAAATCATAGGAAGTTACTCTTCCCTCGTCGTAAACGTAACTGTTGCAGTCTTCCGTGTGTCCTCGCATGGGACTGTATGACAATAAAGGGATAGTCTTTCAAAGGGTTTTTTCAAGACAGCTTCAGAGCTTATCAGGCTGAAACTCATTCTCCCATCAGATAGAAAAAGCTCTTTCAACTAAGGTCATTAATTTCCAGACTGGCTTTCTATTTGATTCTTACTAGAAAATAAAGTTTCATTTTTAAAAGGAATGATCCCATTAACATTAGAAGTGTTTCCATTCATTCTATGGATTTATTGTACATTTTTGTAACACTACATAACTTGCTTTCTTTGGGGTTATCTTTAATTGTCAGTTACTCATTCTTTTCACATACTAAGATCAAGTGGCATCTAGTGGGACTCAGACTCACCGATGATTAAGGTCCCCACTGAGTCTTGAAACTTACTGGGGAATCAGTGACCTACCCAACGTTATTGAACAACTCCTATCAGTCCCAGTTGATATGGCCAGTGGTCAGGGATGGTGAAGATGGTTTAATTTAAAAAGTAAGCCAATTTATGTCTCTAGACATGCATTTAGGGCAAAAGGGTGGAACAAGCTGGTATTAAGCATTAAAAGAAAAAATAAGGTTGGATTGCTAGTTTGTCTTGCCTGCAAACTTGCCTATTTCTAGCAGCATTGTATTTCTCAAAGAAGAAGCATAGCTGATCCTGTTCCTTACCACCTGGTGGCTGTGGAACAGTTAGACACATGCCGGATCTCTGAGTTGTAATTTGACAATTCTTAATCGAAGGAGTTAGGGTAATGGTTAGGGTTGCTAACATTTGAACCTGTAGCCAGTTCAAACATCAATAATTGGTTATAGTCTTCCACTGTGTACTATGAAAATCTTCATCTGGTGATTTTTACAGATCAGACAACTATTAAGGTGATAGAAACAAGATAGGCCTTTTTTTTTCTTGTCCAGTTGGCAATCCTATTGAAAGAAGAACAGGATGGAGGATCCATGTTGGAGGGACTGGGAGCAAAGTTTGATAAGAACGTTGCTCCCAGGTAAGAACCATGCTTTTTGATGCTGAAACGTAAAGTGATTATTTAGGGCAGAATTTGACAGAACTCCTGCTTACATTTGTATAAAGAGGTATCCAGTATTCCCTTACACAAAAAGTTCATCACGAATTGGGTCAGCACATGGGCAGGCACAGCTATACTCTCCCTCAGCTGAAAACAACCACTGTCATTGCTCATACCTGTCCTTTACACTCCTACAAGCACTGAACAGAGTAACAGCCTTTGATTTGTCTTTTAAGTGTTATAGGCTAGAAGTGTGAGGTGCTATTTAAAAAAAAAAGAAAAGACCTTCCAAGAAAAAATGCAGTGAAGATGAGTCAAAGAAATAACACAATACCTCATGACATATGCAGTAGAAGACAAGGGGACAGCAAGCAGGGGAATAAGGGTAGCTAAATTACAGTGCAATGATGCATATTATTGCTGCAGAAGAAGAAAGTGCTTAGCTTTTCATATGAATACGTTTGAACCAAGAGTCGTTGTTTCCATAAATGTACACTCGTGTGTTTCTAATCACTTGATTCAGTATTTGCTTTCCCAAAATTAAATTCCACAGTGTTCAGTGTGGCTTACTCTTAAGTAAATGAGCTCCGGATCTCACCTTTCATACAGAAATAGGTGTTCAAGATAGAGGAATGTTTGCTAATCCCAAAAAGGCACACTGAAATACTTTTCTACTGGGTGGCAGTTCCATTTATCTCGAAACAGTTGAGAGTTATTTAGAGAAGCCCAGCTGCCTTCCCAGCACAAAGCATTAGAAAACCTTTTACTTTCGGAAAGGGAGAGGGTTTCACCCACAATGCCTGGCAACTCTCCGGGCCTTTGAAATCTACTAATCTCCAAATCACTTCTCAAACAAATTAGGAGCAGAGACTTTTCTTGAAGTATAAGTCAAAGAAGATTTTTCCCACTGAAACCAGATCATGCTGTTCTCTCCACACTGAGCTGCTGAACCCTGTTGCTTTAGTAGTGTCTGTACCTCTGGTCAGATCCAAGAAAGGCAGGAAATCCTTACTTTGGGCTGTAATGGCCAGAGTGTCTGTGATTCAGCCCTAAGGCAAAAACCATCAACAAATAATTGTCCAAAAGACATGCTGCCATTCCCAGGTGCTCTTGGCTTCCCTAAAGATCTGAGATCTGTCTGGTATCTGCCGATGGGCTTTTGACCAAAACCAATGGCATTCCTTTTAAAGATCAGAGCACAGTTGGACTTCTCCTTATATTTTCCCATTGTGGCTTTCACATCTGGCAGCAGGGTACTAAAATACAGCTACAAGATGCCTTGAGGGTAAGGCAGGCAAGGAACAAAAATACCAGAAACTTCAAAGATCTTCCAGAGGCATGATTCCTCCTCCCTCCCCAGGATAGTATTTTGAAAGCAATGGCACTATAAATTAACAAAGCAATCCACTATACTCTTACTTGGAAAAAAAATGTTCCATTGAAATCAGTGAGGCTTCTGAGTCAACTTGCTAGGATCTCTCTAGCGTTTATCAAAGAAGAGATCCTCAGATTGCTGATTAAATCAATACAATTATTCTGGATTAACTTTTTCATGAGGAATCCCACCTCTATAGAGGACTACAAAGGGACAAGATAAGTAATTTGGCTTAGTAAACAACATGACCAAGAGTTCTTTAGATACAAGATGGCAAATAAATGGATTAACTCAGTTTAGCTCTCTCCCTTTCAGAACAGGTCAAAGGTCAAATAAAGGGAAAGCAAAGGTTAATTACATGTTTCCCCAGTCCCCAAATGCCTCCAGCCTATTCCCTTAGTTATGAAACTAGGCCAGACTCATTTTGTCTGCACAATCCACATAAATATTCCGCAATTTACAACAGTATGAAGTGCAATGGCTTCTGTTTTAAGGGAAGTGGTTAAAATAGGTTCTTTTAGATTGAAAACTATGGTTTGAATGGAAAGGTTAAGGAAAAAAACATAGTCTCTTCACAATCTGAAAACAAAAAGACCATGTTGTATAAACATATGATGACTTCAATAAAGGTGCAACAAGCAATGGCAGACTTAGATCATTTTGGTCTCTGGACTTCAGCAGCCAAGACGGTTGTACGTACATCAAAATATCATGAGCCAGACGTGGAGCATTTTGTACGCCCACTCATTCTGTTGAGTCTGGCCCTAAGGGTTTACATCAAAGTCCTGACCTGATGACAATACTAGCTACAAACCATTCACCCAAGACTCATTTGTATTCAAGTTTCTTGGGAGAAGTTGATGAATTCTAAGTGCCAAGAGCACTCTGATGCAACATGTTATTTCATTGCCTTTGAGATAGGTGTGATGTTACCCTGTTTACTGGGGGTCCCGGGAGGGACACCTATATGCACTCTCAATTAACTAAGTTTGGGGAAATTAGCTAGAGCACAAGTTAGCAATGCGATATGCAGGGCAGTGCAGCGGAATCTTTTACCCAATGTCTACGGGGTCAGACCAAGCCAAGGAGCACACCAAAGTTATAAGAATAATTGAGATTTTTATTAAATACAAACAGTGTATGCAACACACGCACTCAGATAACTATAGAAAATAAAGGTTGGAGTGGTATAGAGGGATTTTGAGAGGGATTGTTGAATTGAGTGATACGACACCTATCCTGAATCCTGGAGAGGTCTGAAGATTGAGTTCGTTGGGATGGAGTCTCAGTACATGGGACTGAGGGGACAGCTCGCCAAACAAAGCGGCAGCAAGGCTGGATGGAAGTCTGGAGCAATCCGAGGATGGTCTCGGAATCGGGGTTTTTTTAGGGAGAAATGTAACTGCAGGCTATTCCGTACTTGGCGAAAACAATGAGTTTCAGGCGTGAGACAAAGCTTTGGAAAGGTCAAAATTTAGCATGATTGAGTTAGGTCCAAATTAACAAAGAGGTAGACAGTATGCAAATACTCAGTGCTTGGCAGTTGAGTATTCAGCTTGCCAAGTTGCCTGCTCGGGGCAGGGAGTCCTTTGTAAACAGCGTGCATACGTAATGAGGGTGTTTGCAGAGAGGTCTTCTAAAGCGGCGATCTGGCTATTTCTGGCCTGCCTATATTGTGTTGGGATATTGCAGCCTTTAGTGGCCGAGCCTAGTTCTGTGCTTGTCCGGGGGCCTCACAAACACGTGGAGAGGGGTGGTGGGAGAGAGCCAAATTATTGATATCAAAATGATATCTTTATGCTATCTCCAAGGAGGCCTAACCTGCGTAACAGTGAGATCAGAGGGTTTTCCACATCAGGACAAAAGGAGTGCAGAAACAGTTTGCACAAAATCAACTCAGCAGAGGGAGAGAGGGGAGAGGGAGTAGAATCTTACACTTTCCTATAGACTCAGGTAAAAGCAGACTATTTCAGTTTCTCCCGAACTCATCCTTTTTTAATAACTTTTCTCTTCTTGACCACAATTTGATGTTGCTTGGTCACATATGTCCCATTCTTCATCTATGAAATTTTGGAGGATATGTTTTTTTTTGTTTGCTTGCTAGTTCAAGGCATGTCATTGTTCTGTTTCAGAAGCAGAATTTCTCAACTTAGCACACATGACATTCAGCACTGGCTTTCCACATCTCCAAATTTGCAAGACAAGGCTAGACAAGGAAAGCAAAGAGCAGCAAGGGGTATGATGTTAACTCTGAAGCTTTTGGAGACCTGAGATACTTTTGCAATAAACAATTATAGCACTTCAATTCCAAATTAACTGCTGTGGCAGCATCCAATGGAATCATGGGTTTGGTAGTTTGATCAGAGGCACCAGAGGCAGTTAGACTGGAATCATAGTGCTATAACTGAGTAATGCGAAAGGGTCCTAGGACTCTATAGAGACACATGTGTTTCAAAGTATAGCCATCCCAGAGGGATACCCACATTTTCTTCAGCATTCCCTATTATACAACCCATATTCTCATGTAATTGTGCCTATCTTTTGATGTTTGTGTAATAAAAATTACTGATGTTAAAACATTTGAAAACATTGCTTCCAGTTTTGAGATAGTATTCCCAACCCAAGATGATTTGAAATCTGCTAGCACTGTCTTTTATTATCTCCCTTTCTCTTCACCTCCTTTTTTCAGTTCTCCTGATTTTTCATACTCTATTTCACTTTTCAGATTACATATCTGTTACCAAACATACACTTTTCTATTTGTTAATGATAAAATTAGGGCACACTTCTGCTACCATGAGGCATTGTTGAGTCCCACTGATTTCAATGACATTTAAGAACATGCCTTGAAACCATCACAATTTAAAATGTTTTGTTTCAGCTGAACTTTGCCTTTTCCTGTTCACCATGCACTGGAGAATAATACCTGGTAACAATGAAATAATGTTAGTTTGTATCCCTACATTTCTTTTCACATTTTCCCCACAAGGTTATCACAGATCAAATATACACATGTAGCCATTTTTCATGGCTCTTCATTATCACTGAGGACATCAAGAACACACTCAATCTATCCTTTGCAGAACTTGGAAAAGTTACTTTTTAGATTATAACTCTCCAGACCCCCTAGCCAGCATGGAAGATTTGGAGAGCTCAAAAGCATGGTGGAGTGGTTTGAGCATGGGACTAAGACCATGGGGACCAAGGTTTGTTCCTCACTCAGCCATGGAAACCCACTGGGTGACCTTGGGCAAGTCACACACTCTCAGCCCCAAAAAACCCCATGATAGGTTTGCCTTAGGGCGCCATACATTGAAAATGATTTGAAAGCACACAACAACAAAGTTCAAAAAGTAAGTGCTTTTCCAAGTGCTTGTCTTTTTGGTGTTCCCTACCTCACTGAGGTCATCTTTGAGACCAAGAAAATGGCCTAAACCTGTTTCCACTAGGCCAGGAATAGGAATCATGTAGTTCTCCAAATGTTTTCTGGATTACAACTCTCAGCAGCCCTGGCCTTCATACTTAATGGTGAAGAATGGCGGGGGGGGGTTGCAGTACAGCACCACCTGAAAGCATGCATGAGTTCCACTCCTGCAACCAGATGTTGTACGGCTTATTTCAGAGGAAGGAACTGGCAAAACCACCTCTGAATATTCCTTGCCCAAGAAAACCCTATAAAATTCATGGGGTTGCCACAAGTCAACAGGAGACCTGAAGGCGGGTGCACACACACATACACATAACATGAAGAAAATGGAGTCCTTTTTGCAGAGCTAAATGCAGCATCAGCTCTTGCAGGATCTATTTCCATCCTTTAACGGTAAATGGTGAACTGACTAAACTTCTTCTGCGTGACACTAGCCTTGCCCAACAGGGACTGACTCAGCTACAGAGCAGCAGGGACTGACTGTGTGGATTTTCTAAATAAACATATTGGTCTCCAAGCCCCCACAAGCCTGGCTGAGTTCTTGGAATAGGATCTTACTCCTGCCACAAGGCCAGGAGTTTTGTTCACTTCTTGTCTGTCATGCTGGATTCTGAAGTGCAAGAAGACATGTGACTCCTCTTCCTTACCCAGAGAAGGATCTGAGTGAACTTTAGTATGTCTGATCAGCAGACACTGCTCAATAGTTTAGTTTAGCCTAATTGTCTTCTTCCCATCCCCATTCCCCTTTGCTCCTCTTCCTGAAAGCATGCAACTTTGGAAAAGAAATCTAATCCACACGGAGAAGCTTCACTACCCAGCAATGTCTTACAGAATTCAGTAAGATGGAAGATACACTTGATCATGCATTCTGGCAGTAGAACTCATACTTACCCTGCAGTTTCTTGATTCAACATGGGATCAAACAAATGAACTAAACCTACAGATCCAGGTCAGGCATATCTTCTCTTGTACCAACAAAATCTAGTCCAAGAGAACCCATATCCTTCAAATTGTTCTTGCTACAATAAATTCATTCACATTTACAGAATCATAACCTTGTAGAGCTGGAAGGGACATCAGTGGTCACCCAGTTCAACCCTCTGTCGATATAGGTAATCTACAGCTAAAGTATACCAATGATTCATGTAACTTATTTTGGAAAGTATGCCACCACCTTCAAGGCAGTCCACTGCACTGATGAACAGCTCTTACCATCGGGAAGTTCTTCCCACACACTTTCACATTACACAGTTACAGCACTATGATTCCACTTCATGATTCCTTGGCTTCACCTTTTGAAATAATAGGATTTGCAGTTTAAGAAGCAGTACTTCACATTGTCAACCAGGGAGCTCCTCTAGTGCTTTTGACCAAACTACAAGCCCCAGGATTTTGTAGGATGGAGTTGATTTGGAATTACAGCAGTTGAATTGGAATCCTAGTGTTTTAACTGTGTAGAATGAAAGGGTGCCTAAAGTTTAGTCAGAATTTCCTTGCTTGTAATTTAAGATGTCACAAGACATTTGGGTTGCTGTGGAACAGTGGGCTACAGTGGACCCAAACAAGAGTAGAATCTAGCACAGCACCTTTATAAAGTCATTTAAATGTTAGAGTTTGTCTTTCCAAGAATCCCTGAGAACTGTAGTTTTGTTGTAGGTATTGGTGTTCCATAAATAATACAGAAATGTTGCCTGTCTTTTTTTTTTTTTAAATCAGTTTCACAATGAGACCCCACTTAACATATCCACTGTGTTTCTTAACTGAGAGAAGTTACACCTCAAGAAAAGGGCTACAGAACAAGACACTTTCTTAAGGAAAAATCCAGTCCTTGCATTCTAGGTCCTGATTCACATGCCTGCCATTATACGCATTGCATTTATACCTGGAACTGTTGACCAGCAACAAGTAGTCTAAACATGTAACTCATCTTGGAAAGTGGAGTACTAGTTTCCACAAACTTTGTTTCAACATCAGGAAGTTAGTGTGAGCCATTCTGCAACCTACAAGACGACATTACTGTAGTAACAGTACTAGCTCATTCTCTTTTTTTCACTCCTCCTTCTTTTCTCATTATTATTCCACTTCCTCCTTCTCTTCCTTAAGCTTTTCTAGGTAACATGAAATGGCTTTTCAAAGTTCACTGGAGTTAGGGGAAGAGAGGAAGGGGAATTCCACAGCTAATTGATTAGGAAAGAAGGGTGTGAAAAGTAGATAAATTAATCATAGAACAGTGCAGTGCATCACAGCCACATACTCGAACATAATTGGCTGATTAGTCCTGCATTACTGTAACTTAAAAACACACCTTTTTAAGAGGAGTTTTTCCATCCGCAAAAATGCCCCACCAAACACCCAAGAAAAAGAAAGAAAGAAAGAAAGAAAGAAAGAAAGAAAGAAAGAAAGAAAGAAAGAAAGAGCGAGCTAACCACAAAGCTGGCCTTGCTCCATGCTTATGCCCTGTATTACTGGCTGTTTTAAGGGAACTGGGCATAGTTATGCCCTCAAGTTGCCTGTTGACTTATGTCAACCCCATTAACTGTATACTGTACATCAACAAATTCATGTATGAATCTGTGTTAGTTCCACAATAAAGTTGTCCATCTATCCCTGATGCCTTATGAAACAAATGCTTCCAAAATTGATGAGTTTAAGATCTGGAGGGGAGAGAGGGGTGTTCTGTGAACCCTGAACTCTTAAAAACTTCTGTTAGGGATTTTGTATGTTCATACAGTTATAAATTTCCATTTCAATGTACCATCTTCAGTACATGTTGTTGCTGCTGCTGCTGCTGCGTACCTTCAAGTCATTTCTATCATTTCTAACCTATGGCAACCCTAAGGCAAACCTATCACAGGGTTTTCTTGGCAAGATTTGTTCAGAGGGGGTTTACCTTTATCATCCTCTGAGGATGAGAGAGTATGATTTGCCCAGGGCCATCCAGTGGGTTCCCATGGATGGGAACCATTTCCCCAACTTTGCTGCTGCTGCTGCTGCTGCTGCTGTTGTTGTTGTTGTATGCCTTCAAGTCTCTTCTGACTTAGGGCAACCCTAAGGCAAACCTACCCTAAGGTTCCTTCCCCTTTGTGTATAATTGTAGCTTAACAAGAAAGAAAGAAAGAAAGAAAGAAAGAAAGAAAGAAAGAAAGAAAGAAAGAGAAAAAGTTCACACCTCATACACTGAAATCAATGGACCTTGCACATAAATGTTCAGGACTAAAGGAAAAATAAACTGAACTGGGCTGCAGAGAGAGGATTTCTGAAGGAGCTAAAGGAAATAAGATGGAAGGAGGAAGAGGATTTGAGTGATTAGGTTGTTGTGGGTTTTCCAGGATTCCGGTCATGAAAGCCTTCGACTTTACATTTGAGTGATTGCTTTTCAGGGCAAAACTCCTCACACAGTTCATTACACTTCAATAAAAATACGGAATTCATAACCCCTCCCCCCCAAAAAAACCTATTCAGCTCACAAGTCACTAAAATGACAAGATGAAAACAAAACCAGCAAATAAGAGTTTAGGTAAAAATACAGTAAATGAACCAAATGCTAAGTGGAATAATGCTGGGGGTTCTGAGAGCTGTGATTCAAAAAAATACCACTCCCAGAAGCTGTACAAACAAGTAGAACCCACACTGGCCATGCTAGGTGAAAGATTCTGGGAGCTGCAGTCCAAAAACAGAGAGAAAAAGAGACACTTCCAAGTTGCCTGGATGAATGATTTGGCAACACGTACACACACAGCTCTGTAAGCTGCCTGGGTGGAAAACCACCTAGGAATTATCTGCTACTGGGAAAATGTAGGGTTTAATCCTGTCACTGCTGCTGAGTAACCACAATCTGCTGCCATCCGGCCATAGGATTAAGGGATGAGGAGACGCTGTCTTAGGGCTTGGCTCCAGCTGATCCTTTCAACTCTCTGACGACCTGCAGGAACCCAATGTGGTCCCCCAACCTTATGAACTTTTGTCCACCCCGGCTCTGAAAGAAATGAACTGCCAGACCAGTGAGGCCTTTTCATTCCTTGCTCGGCAGCACCTGGCTTGACTCTCACACATCCCTGCCCTCTGCTTCTACTCCAGGAAAAAGCTCCAGGCAGCATCTCCTTGTTTGCATTTCAGAGCAGCTGCTATTCACTTCCCAGAACTGCTTGCTGGTGTTTATTCCTGGCTGCTGATGGCAGCTGCCCTGAAGCAAGAGAAACTTTCCTTCTTCTCTCCTCCCTTCCTCCTCTCCCCTCCCCCCCCCGCATACAGTGGTACATACAGACTTTGTTCCCAAAGTCAGATTTAATACATGTGCCATCATCTTCTACTGGCAAGAGGACATCAGATGAAGGACAGTGTAGGGAGATGATCCTAACCAGAACTTACCAGTCAGGGGCCAGGGCTGGTCTTACCACGCCAGCCACTATCTGAATACTGATAGGAATGGGGGGATGGTGCAACTAGTATGACTAGTACCCCCCTGCTTCTTTCTTCCAGCTCCTTTTTATAAGGAAAAACAAAAATGACCCCCACAGGAAAAACACCACTCAGATGTGTATTTTTCTATTTGATCCTTCATTGGTAATCATTCTTCATTGGTGTTCTGTGTTTCCAACACTGTGTTTGAGCAATGTGGAAACCTGCAGTTAGCAAGGGAATCTTATATCTGATTAAGTAATGTTCCTGAAACAGTGGAACAATGTGAAGAGGGGTGAGCCTTTTGGTCTGCCCAGACTACTTTTCTAAACAGCAGTGACCAAACACTTCAAAACTCCAGTGAACCGGGGCGGGGGGCAGGCATATAGCCACTGAGTAAAGGCGTAAAGAAATTACTTATTCTTTCAAATGGCAATTTTACAAAATGTCAGACACAATATAGGTAAGAGGAGCACCACTGGATGAAGGTCAGTGAAGTGCTTCTTGTCAACAGCATCACTGGGACTATGTAATAGGTAGCCAGGTCATTCACTTAGCCACACAGACCTGGCATTAACCAATGAAGCATATATTCACTGAAACTTTAGAGCAATGACTATATAAAGTAGGACCCTGAGGGCAGACAGATTTCAAGCAGCAAATAAGTAACACATTTATTGGGCTATTAAACTGACCAGGTCAAATCCTATTGTTAGTCTTGACTAGATTAGAGCCACTGAATCAATGGGAATTAGCTACGTGTTGAGTCAGAAGGTCTACTCTAGCTGGAACTAACCAATAGGATTCCAGTCAAGGCAGCCATAATTGTCATACCTTACATGCAACTGAGTCTACTGCAGCTACATACATGGTGCATGAGTATTTCTAGCACTAAATACATCCATAGTGACAAGGCCTAAATTTATAGTGGACATCCTGTGGAAAATCACAGCCCATCACGTCTCAATGCAAGCTTCCAGAGATTAGAGGAGCATATCTGACCTTCTGTGAAGCAAGGAGAGGGAAATCTGTGACTCCCTTTCCCACCGGTCGCAGCCTGCATGGCCAGTGGTCAATGATGTGGGAGTTATAGTTATAAAGCCTCTATAGACTCACAAACTTCCTATCCCTATGTGACCTATTTATTGCGGGAAACATAGGAATGGCCACAGTAAATGCAGTGGTGGGAAAGTGTCATGGGGCCCTCACACTGAACCAAAGGTTTTAGTTCTTCTTCCTAACCCATGTACCATTATGTTGTTCCAGCTCAGGCATCTCATTTCTTACCTCCTGGGAAAATTCCAAACCTGAGCCCATACTTCGCCTAGGAAAGCATCCTCCATCTTCTGTACTTCTTGCAAAACCAGCTCCTTCCATGACAAGTTGTTCTTGCAGCACATCTGCTCAGTGGTTAATACACTAGCCTGACCTGTTTTCCTAAGCCCTTGGCTACTGAATTAGGACAAGAAAGGGAGAGAGGATCTTGCATTTCTTGTTCCCAAAATGTCTCAGCCTCAGTTTGTCTCCCTTCCCTGCAGCTCTTCTGAGAAGGGCAAGTAAGGATAGGATGGAAGCCTGCCCTTGGAGAGAGTAAAAACAGAAAACAAACCGACAACTTAGAACTCTGTGGACAATTAAACCCCAAGTCTTCCCATAGTCCAAGGACACCCTGCCAAACACTACAAAATGCTAAGTGTAGGAGGAAGGAGAAAGGGAGGGAGACCTTCTTCTCCATAGCAAACATTGGAAAACATTTACACAGAGCCTTCTGTCATCATCATCCAGCTCAGATTTTGGGAAATGCCTTCTGAGTGACAGCAGCACAAGAAGAGGATTCCCCTGGATGCATTGTTCTGTGTATATAATTTAGCTCTCCTAAGAAATGACTGTGTGGGCGACAGGTTGCTTTACAGATAGAGGGCTCAGTTAGGACAGTGTAGCTTTGAAAAGGAGGAAAATATGAGAAAATTTTCAATTGGGGAACTACTTTCAGGAGGAAGGCTCTCAGTGCTACCCATAAAAAGATGCTGTGTAGATGTTTTGTCCTTCCTTTCCTTAACAAATATTAGAAGCTTTGGGACTTTCCTTAGTGCATTATGCTGTTTTTATCATTAGCTTTCAAACTCAAGTGTTTTCAATTCTCTAGACAATTTAATGTCATTTAAATTTAGGGGTTTTTTTTTTCTGCATGTGTTTTTTTTAATCTCATAATCTGCTTGAATCCCAGCTTTGAGGAAACAGTAGTGTATAAATAATAATACAATACAACAGAATTTGGGGGAATACAGGAGAGTGACATTGTGTAGGCACTGCCTATTGACAAGGCTGTGGCTGGACCCTCCATGAAATTCAATAAATATGGTGCAGTGATTGCATGATAAAAGCTGAACTCAACAGCACCCCAAGGATACAGTACTTTCATTTAAATGTTTATACTGCTGTTTTGGTCCTTTTAAAATGCATCTCCTGCCATTTGGTTCTAAAGAGGAAGACCTTTATAAAAAGACCACATCTCTGTATTTACTGTTTGGCCTTCTCAAACACAATCCCACTCAGCAATCTTATACAAGGTATAAAATGGTCCATGTTAACCATTACCCCCAGGCAATTTCCCTCACCAAACTCTTCACGTTTCGCTACTGCAACATGAAGAATTTAGATTTCTTCAGGGTCCACAAGAGTGTGGTGGGAGTGGGGGCATTCCTTGAAGTCCTTGCTCGGGGCTTGACCAGAAGATGCCCGGGAGATTCTCCTAGCGCAGGAGGAGGCAACCCATCGCCTACAGAGAGATCGCTTTTCCCCCGCTCCCACCCTCAGGCTTCCAGGAGCAGAAGCCGTGACTTCTCTCCAGCTGGCTGGAAGACTGGCTCCCTGCCAAAAAGCTGCCAGCCAGGCTTGGTCTCTCCGCTGTGAATTGGAACACGGCGGTGACCTGGCGAGCCCCCGCTTTGTGTAACACCCAGGCCCGGCCGGGACATCCCAGGGCAGGGCAGGAAACGCGCCCTCTGGTGCCCGTCAGCTCTCGCCGTTTCCCTTCTCTTACCTGGGCTTAGCGGAATAGGAAAGAGGAACTGATAGAGAGGCCGGAGAGGAAAACGCTCTCGGAGCCCCCTCAGCCCCAACCTACCCGCCAGGCCGCAGGATTCTGATAATAATACTGCCTTCTAAGAAATTCGCAACCCTGACTGGAAGGTCTGCTGGAGAAGCCGCTGGGCGCGAATAATTGCCAGCGGGGGGTGGTGGTGGGAGATGTAGTCCACCCCCTCAAGAGCTTGGCGAAGGCAGGGCTAAGCTTCCCCACTCTTCCACAGAGGCTCCGGCTTCCTCCCCGCTGCCCTTCTTAGCGAAGTTGCCCGGGGCTGCCCGCGTAGCCACCCGGCGCCCTGAGGCGCCACGGTTCTCTGGCTCGCCTTCCCGCCCGTGAGGACAGGCTCTCTCCTCCTCCTCCTCCTCCTGTTCGCCGGGACGGCAGGCATGGGAAAGTCACCCCTCGCCCCGGCGTAACGCTGTGCGCTCCCATCTCCCCATCCCCGAGGCAGGGCGCCCGGCGTGGAACTCGCCCTCTCCTCCAGGGGCCCCCAGCAGGACCCCCGCGGGGCCGAAGGGGCTCGGTTGCCCTCGCCTGGCCCCACGCGTCCCCCCGCTCCCCCTCCCCCGTCCCTCAAAGCACACGAGAGGACCCGGGAGGGAGCGGGGGAGGGGGAAGGCGGCCTCTCTGCCCGGAATGGGCAGGCCGCTCGCTGGCTGGCTGGCTGCCTGCCTGCCTGAGCTCCAGGCCGAGGCGGGGCCGGGAGGGAGCCTTACAAGAAGGAGCTGAGTTCCAGGAACCCGGAGGCGGGGCTCTCGGAGATGCCTTATAAAATCCTCCGGCGGAGGCTCTCGGGGCTTCGCAACTAGGACAAGTCGGGCGCGGAAAAAGAGCCTCCTTGGCGGTCGAGCTTCCCCGACGGAGCCGCGCGCCGCCCGCCGCCGTCTCGGTGCCGCCTCGGCCCTCGCTCGCCAGGTAACCGGCGGCCCTGAGCCGACCTCTGGGGCAGAGCCCGCCCGGCTCGGCTTCTGAAAGAGCCCGGGACGGGGTGAGATGGGGAAGGAAAGGATGCGAAGGCACGGGAGCGCCGCGCTCTGCAGGGCGGCGTGGGGGACGCCGGGCGGGAAAGGCAGGAGGGCGGGCGGGATGGGGTGCGCGTAACGCAACTGGAGGGAAAGGCGGTAGCTAATAATAGGGAGCCTGCGGGCGGAGACAGGGGTGCCCCTTGCCTTCCCGCCCGGCCCAAGGGCATAGTGGCCAAATCGGGGGATTCCTTGGCGCTGGCAAGACAACCGAGGGAGATTTCCAGCCGGACGGCTGACTGCCTGCCTGCCTGGCGGAGGAGGAGGCCCTCCCGTGGGTTCGCCTCTGCGGGGAGCAGAACCAGCTTCTGAGGTGCCCTTTTGCTTTCTAACGCCTTCTCCCTCTGCCCTCCTTTACAGACACCCACCCCGTTGCCCTAGCCGCCGCCGCTGCACTCGGCAGCAGCCCAGATTGCTCGGAAAGCTGGCTCCCTGCGCCATGGTCACCCACAGTAAGTTCCCCAGCGCCGGGATGAGCCACCCGCTGGACACCAGCCTGCGCCTCAAGACCTTCAGCTCCAAGAGCGAATACCAGCTGGTGGTGAACGCCGTGCGCAAGCTGCAGGAGAGCGGCTTCTACTGGAGCGCCGTGACGGGCGGACAGGCCAACCTGCTGCTGAGCGCCGAACCCACTGGCACCTTCCTCATCCGCGACAGCTCGGATCAGCGCCACTTCTTCACTCTCAGCGTCAAGACAGAGTCCGGCACCAAAAACCTGCGGATCCAGTGCGAAGGGGGCAGCTTCTCGCTCCAGAGCGACCCCCACAGCAGCCAGCCCGTCCCCCGCTTTGACTGTGTCCTGAAGCTGGTCCACCACTACATGCCTCTCCCTGAGCACCAGCAGCAACAGCATCCAGGGGAGGCGTCGCGCCCCAAACGTGCCTACTACATCTACTCAGGGGGAGAGAAGATCCCCTTGGTGCTCAGCCGCCCCCTCTCCTCCAACGTGTCCACGCTGCAGCATTTATGCCGCAAGACGGTCAACGGCCACTTGGACTCCTATGAAAAGATGACCCAGCTCCCGGGTCCCATCAAAGAATTCCTCGACCAATACGATGCACCCTTCTAAGTGGAATCCTACCCTCCAAGAGGGTGGAGGTGAGGAGGAGGGAGGCCATGACACAAGCACAAGAGCAGAGCCAGGGGAAATGAGGAAAAAGGAGGTGTATGTACAAGAAAGACAAGATTTTTTTTCATCCTGGCTTGTGGAATATGTGAGGGGCTGCAGTGGGTAGGTGAGAGCTGACACACAGCGTGGGCAAGCATCCTCTGCCGAGCTCAGAGTGACTGTCCTACTGTTGTTTATGTTGGATGGTTTTCCAGGGGGTGCTTTGTGCAAAGAGAGAGACTGATGCTGCTGGACTATGGAATGGGCTGCTGCTCCTTGAGATAATCGACTGTCTGGCTTGTGCTGGATAGGACAGAATGGTTTGCAAACTTCACTAACCGATGGACAGTTTACAACGAGCTTTTGCTCTGCACTGGCCCCGCACCATCTCTGATGACCTCTGACCAAAACCATTCTGCAGGATAATGGAATTGATGCACTGGAATCCAGCTAGTGCCTGAAAACCAACTTTTCCTCAGTTTTAAGAGGAAACTTTGAGGAAAAAAAGTCTTTACCTCTCTCAACCTCCTAGAGAGGCAGAATTTCTCCTTACCCCAAGCCTCTTCTCAGAGGAAGCTGCCACACATGAGACTAAGCCTTAAAAAGAAATTCATATCCTCCTCTTATTCCATGGACTGATTTATTACTGCACATCTCACACAGAAAGATTGTCACTCACTTTCTGTGCCATTATGCAAGCAAAGGAGGACATCATTCTGAGAAATCACATCACTGCTTTTGTAACAACAACATGGATGATGAATGAACTAGCAATTTTTCCTTGAAGTGTTATTCCACCTGAGCATCTATGCCTGGACTGATAATCTCCTGCCTTCATCCATGGGTTTTCAGCTGAATTGTCTTGCATCTACAGCATAGGCTGTAGATTTGTTTGGGTCCTAAATCGCACTGAATAACTGAAAGAAAGAAAAAACAGGAATGTAGCAACAACAGAATTACCTGGAACTCTTATCTAATTTTGTGTTTTGTTTCTTTTTTGTAAACTGTAATCAAAATTTTGTATGCTCATCTTTTTTTTTCATATCAGGGTTTTAGAAGGGCAGATGAGGTTTTGTTTTTATAGAAAGAAATGTTTACAGACCTGCCTAAAACAATATCATTCTGTCTTTTATAAAGATTCCACCCTTCAGCCTTGCAGGCTGTTAGACATGCTTGAAGACTCAACCAAAAAATCAAACTTGGAAGAAAACTTTGCACATCTATTTATATTTATATTCAAGGGATTTTAAAGACAGCATTCATTAATTTATAATAAAAAGCACTATTTTTTAAATGAAACTCCTTTTCTGCTTCCATTCCATGCCATCTCCATACTGTTCAAAAATATGTGCATCAGGTCCCAGGTTATGCAGTATTTTTCTAGGAATGCATTAGAGAAGTGGGAGAAATATCTGGGCCGGACAACTGCATGCAGCAGTCAGGTAGTTTACCTGCATCTAGATCATGTAGGAAGAAATTCTCATGCTGGTGTTGCCTAGAAAGATGGCAAAACATAGTTCAGCCTAATCCCTAATGACTGAGGGCAGTTTCATACCAGCAATTTTGTTAGAAATAATTTTGAAGAAGAATGAATGTAATGGCCATGCTGCAGCCATCCATAACTAAGCAGTGGGGGGTGGGGGAATATACTGCTGCTCTGGGACCCAAAGCTGCTACTTCTTACCATTGCTCAATTATGGATGGTTTCATCATATCCATTATGTTTATTCTGCTTAAAAATCACTTTCCAAGGTTTGCTTTTGACCATGAGATAGCTGGTTATGTCACAGAAAGCATGTGGATTACAGCTGAAGAATCCCTGCCCACAGTCATCTGCTTGGGAGACAGAGTGAAAGAGATGTCTTGTTTCATTTCTTCTACCATGCCAAAACTAGAAGCATAAAGGATGGAATTACATGTGATATTGCAACTGCAGACCTTAATATTCACATATGTGCTATTTTCTGGCAAACTTCTTGTGCTTTAAAATACTGAATGTTCAAAAGTCACCTGATAAAGCTTTTCCCAAGTCTGCCTCTCTGTGCCAGAGATAGAACTTAAAGAAAGCTATTTTTATGGGACAAGTGCTCCTGTAATTCTCCAGGCAGCTTGGTCAACATAATCCAAAAAAGTAACTTTTCCAAGCTTGGCTTCACATAGGGGAAACTATGAAACAGCAACTGTGCATCCATACTGCTGTTTTGAGATAACTGAAGACCACAATCTGCTTTCCATCATGTGTAGTTCTATCCTTGTGTGTTATCATAGGCTTCATAGGACTAAAGCAGATCTCACACGGAGAGAGAGGCAGGGGGGAGGGAGATTGAACAGCAGAAAATGGCATAAGGCTGTTTGATGGAGGGGGGAACCATTGTTCACTGGGAGAGCACATACACTGCATGCATAAAGTTCTGGGTTCAGTCTGCAGCATCTCCAGTTAGAAGTGTCAGGTAATTGACAAAATTTTCAACCTGAGATCCTTGACAGCCAATGGAAGTCACAGTAAACAGTGGCTTGAATGGCATAAATTAGCTTTCTTTGTGGATGGGCAGAACATCAGAGAAGTAACAAGCAGGCTGGGGTAGTAGGAGTATAAATATATATAAAACTAGCATATAAATAAAGATGGTGTAATCACTGAGCGTGATCCCTTCTCCTGCTGTCACAACCATCATGGCTCCTCTTCTGCCAGAGGGAGAGTGATCAGGAATTTCATCTGTCTGAGATGAAAACAACTGAAGAGAAGTGTTGCCAAGGGAAAGCCTTGGGCAGGGAGCAGGTCAGCAACACTGTCAGTTGAAGACTGAGGAATGTTGCTTGTTAAAGGAAAGGAAGGACAATTTGTGGCCCTGTAGATCTTGTTTATTAATTATTTACTTTATTCCCTGCCTTTGCCTGCCACTTTCCGCTAAAAATAGCACACAAAATGGTCAACAGCACTCAGACAAAACTGAACAATCACATTAAAATAATCACTACAAAAATGCGAGAGTTTTTACAGAGCTATTTGCGTCCATCTGCTTCAGCATAAAAAGGATGGGGGCAAGAAATCTAGTGGCACTATTAAGAATAAAATTTATAAAACGTTTAATCTTAAAGATACCATTAAAATTCTTTCCACATTCACCTTTTTACATAAGACAAAACCATCAAAATTAACAATGAATATATATCACAACAGTTTTAAAAGCCAGTCTGAAGAGATATGTCTTCACACCTTTTCTAAAAGGAACAAGACGTGTGCCACCCAAAGTATTAGATTGTATTTCTTATCATTCCTCACCATTGCCTACAGTGGCTAGAGCTGAGAGCTGCATTCCAACAACATCTGGAGGGCCACATGTTCCCAGGTCCTGATCTGAGGTAAGACACCATAAAGCTGTGACTTTCAGATGTTTTTGTCAAATCCCATGCAGCATGGCCAGTTCCCAAGATGACAGAAGCTACTGTTCCCCTCACTGCTGTTAAGAACCCCCTGCTTCCCAGAAGCAAACACATGTAAGATGTGCCCTTCGGGTCACACTAAAAGTTTTTCTGGGTCTTCAGGCCATTTCCCGGTTCCCAGTGCCTTATGGCTGGACCATAGGAAGATATGATAAGATAGCTTATTTAGCTTCAGGAGATTTTCAAGGGCAGTGGAAAGTTCTGGAGGAGAACGTGCTAGCTGCATGTCTGCTTCTTGACTGTGTTTGCAGAAAGAAGTTTCCTTATCATTCAGGCATTTGTTAGGGAAACAGGAGTGGGGGGAGGTGTCTTCTGATGGGCCTATTTGGAAGAGTACTGGTCTTTTCCCATTTGTATCTTCAAGTGCATATAGAGTAAAGCTGGCAAAAGTTGATGGAGGAGGGAATTCTGATTCCCAGAATCCCAGCCAACATGGTCAGAACCTTCTCCAACTCCTGGTAGAGATGGACCATATTTCTCTGTGCACAGCCATCTTAATACAGATTAGCATTCTTGGTTGAGGGAAAAGTATCTATAGAAACTATATTTTAGGTTATTTTAACTAAAAGTTGAGTTAGCCATGGGTTTTGCAAACATCATTGGGCCTTCCTTGCCACCCAAGGGTCCCCTCCAAGCTGTAGTCTCTACCTCCTATTCATCATCTCCCAGTTCTGCACTTCATTTGTTTTTCCTTCACAAATTTTCAACTTTTCTTTCAGTAGTTTTGCCAGGGTTCAATAGATTTCACTTTCCATTACCTTTTCCCCTTTCAAAGTTCCATAATGGTGCATTTATACAAACACATAATTTTCTTCTGGTTTTCCATTTAAGTGTTTAAAAAAGCCAGTTGTGTGCATGGAAGCACTACAAGATCCTGGATCCTATGGCCTACTGTGCATCCTAGCCACAGGAAGAGGAGGGCAATGAACCATTTGGCTAACACTGAAAGTTCTCCATCTTGGTCCTACTTGGTTATTTTTGGACTACAACTCCCTCCATCTTCAAGCTAGTATGGGAAGTGGCTGTGCTTGTTGGGGGGATTCTGGGAGTTATAATCCAAAAAGTAATTTTTCCAAGCTCTGATCCTACAGTTAATGGGCCAATTTCTCTCTCATGGCTTTCCCATCACCACCATTCCTCATGGTTACCTCTACAAACCGAATGTAGTACAAATTCAAGGAAAAGTCCAGAGAAGTACAACCACTGAACATCAATACACAGTTTTTTACTGCTTTGCTGACACAGCTGCACACATTTATATCTAGTAGGCAGTCTCCTTTCTCAGAAGTCTTTGGGCTGATCAAGTTTTGTTGGGGTGGTATTGAATGTCATTGTTTTGATATGTTTTATTGGTACCTTGTTGGGGACAGAGAGAGAAGTGGAAATTATTGATGAATGTATAGGTAAAGATACATTGTAAGAGAACTCAAGAAAGAGCCACCTACAAATACTAAATGCTGGGGGCAAAGACAGAGCTTGGGAAAGGTCCCTTTTGAAAAACCTCTTTCAGCATTAAAAGATACGGGAGCTGGGGATCCTGGGAACTGATATCGAAGCAGTAACTTTCCCACTGTATTCCTTGAATATTTGTTTCTTGGGCCACACTTACAAATAAAGGTGTTCTAATAGAGAGAAAAATGAAGCAGCCCCCAAAGGCAAGGCATATCCCTTCCAGTAAAGCAAGGTACAGTTGCATATCAGCCAGCTCACATGGTCAGGAGTGCCACAACCTTCTCTCTGCATATGGAGCGGCTGTTGTATTTCTTCTAATCCTGCATCTCCTCCAAGCACAGAAAATAGAGGAGAGCTGCTGCACAGCCTCCTGGCCCGGCCCCTGTCCGGCCCCCTTGGCCTATTGTCTCAGCCCTGCCAGGAAACACTGATTCCCAGCCAAGTCAGAAAGCTATGTCAAGAATGTCCAGGCGGAGTAAAGCTGGTGGCGCCATGCCAGGCCCTGCTGAGACACCGTCAATGCCATCTGATCCTGGCCAGCACACACCCCTCTCCTCTCCCTTGCTAAGATCTGGGTTTCTACAGCAACAGAATTAAAAGCTGGAATATCACTGTTTATTCTTTGGCCTGTGCCAGGAAATGAGAGGCCTTCTCTCTCCCTTACTCCAGCAGCTGCCATGGGCGAGGGAAGGGGAGGAGGGAGGGTAGTATTCATGGAAAATTTGGGTAGTCTCTTTCATGGAAATAAATTGGTAGCGGGTGGGGGCTAGAAGGCAAAGAAAACAGCCAATCAACGGAGAGGATTGAGGCTGCCCTTGATTTGTAGGTCCCTCTGAGAGCACTCAGCTTGGACATCATGGCACACAAGAAAGGCAGTCACTTAATACTGACTGACTTTTTCTAGGGAATGGGTCACAATAGGTACATTGTTTGCTTGCCAAAAAAAACAAGCCCCAGGTGCCTAGGCTATCCTCTGGACTTAGAGGGTTTTCCCAAAAGCCACCAAAGGGGGGCAGAGACATCCCCACACCAAGGTTCCAGACACTATCGGACTTACAAGAAAAGCAAATAGTGTCTTCTGACATACCAGTCTTAATCTCACTTTACCTCCTGCAGTCGTCTGGACTGCTGAATACATACAACCTCATACAACCACACACTCTCCCCAGCCTGGGAAGAGTGCTGAAATGTTCCTTTTCAGAACTACCCCTTCCAAAATCCTTCAACTGGCATACTAGGGCTGGCCAGGGGATTCTGAAAGCTGCAGTTTTGAAAAAGAAAAAAGGAAGAATTTTCCCAGGCTCAGCCTCTCTCTGGACAGAGATCTACTGTAAAGTAGAGGAAGGCAGGAGTTCCAGGAGTTCTGCCCCAGGAGTTCTGCATGCCACAAAAGAGCAGAAAACGGTTAGTGATTTAAGTCACGATCTTGGTTATTTCACTGCCAGGGAGAGAGACTTGTCTGACCCTCAGATTCTGCAGCCACAATGACTTGGCTGGCCTACTAGACACTTTGGCTTCAAGGTTGCGGGAAGGGGCACAATGTGCCACTCCACTTCTGGCAGAGAATTGTCTTGTGACTGGCTGCCCCCCTCTGCCCCTCCCTCAATCTGCCCTCAGTTGTTTGCTTCACACAACACAGCACTGCTGCAATTGATCGCTGATTCAAAAGATCCGGGAAGATTTACAAAAGGCTCCTCATTTCTTGGAATGTCTCCCAGTCAACAATGACGTGCTGGTCCAGCAGAAAACTTTTAAGCAGAAGTTTCACAAGCCTCATACTTTCCCCAGAAACATCTCCAGTTCTGCATTACATAGGGAACTAGGTGAATGTGTCAGTTACGTCACAGTCTGCCTCCTTGCTTCTCTACCAGAACTTGAACCAGTAGAAGGTCATCATCCTGGCTGTTTACTGGATGAGATGAGATGAGGTGGGATAGAGTAGGGGTGGACTTGCTGAGCTGGGCAGAGGAATGAAGCTTTGGCCCTGGTTTAACTGGCAGGAAATACCCTGTCCCAACAGGAAAGTATCTCCACCAAATGCAGGATGCTTGGCTGTTATCTAATGCTGTACACAGTTAACCAGTTCCTGTCAGCCAGTGTTCTGAGAAAGCAAAACAGAAACCAGCCAGAAACGTTCATGACTCTTTGGTGCAGTCCTTTCAAACATCACAACCCTCCACTCATTTTCTGCTTTGCCTCATACTGAAAGATTTAAAAATTAGAATTAGGTTACCCCATGTCCTAGATAACCTGAGTCAGTTTTGTGATGTGTTAACTGCCTACTGGGGGATGGGGGGAGTCAGTGTAGTCCTAGCAACTGCAGCTGCAACTGTTATAGGAGAAAAAATCAGGTTGTTTTCAGCTTCTGCTCCCAAAGCCATAGCCAGCATGGTCAATGGTAGAGGGTTAGGAGAGTTATCATCCAAAATATTTGGAGAACCAAAGACTCTCCATTCACTAAAAGGCATCCAAGGCTGCCCTAACAAGTTAATTTTCCCAGGAACCAGAAGCTTCAGCTAAAACGCATAGAGCAGTGCTCTTAAGCTTGTCCAGATCTGAGACTTACTTTTAAAAAGTGTGCTTACTCATTTTACCGCTCGTTCATTTGGTCATTCTTTTTCCTTTCCTCTTCCTCCTTTCTTTCATACCATACTTCTCCTTCTACCCCCTAGGATTGCATATTATTCTGCTGTCCTAATTTGCTTTCTGAAGCAGATTCTCATCCACAAAAGCTTATGCCACATTAGACAGGCTAATCGTTAAGGTGCCACAAGACTCTTTGTTGTTTGTCCTCCTTAATGGAGCTCTCTATCTAACCACAAGGCACAACTGTGTATGCTGCCAGTGGTGCAGTTCAGTCTATGAAGAAACCCAAGGGTGCACTAGAAGGACTTTGTAGCACAGTCCAAATGCTTTAAAAATATGGAGTGAGGAGAGAAGGAGGTGACGTTGGTTAGTGCAACCCACTCAAGTTGGAATTGTGACCCACTAGTTACAGACTAATGGTATAAGGGGAAATTTCAGTGCTTTTTTCAACAATGTTGTTAGATGGGAAAAGTGAAAAACACCTTGGTTTTCCTTTAGTTTGAACTGTAAGCTTGAGCTCAACCTCTACACTTGTAAAGCAAGACATTTTTAAAATCTCTGGTTCCATATGTTTAGGGTCGCCAGCAAAGCTTGTCCCTTATAGGACTGGCAGGTGTCCCTTATTATAAGATGTCCCTTATTTGAAGTTTGGAAAACTTTTTCTTTTATATAGACTGAACAAGATGCCAAATATCCTATGTTTTGGGGTTGTGGGCCTTCAACAAGACCAAAACGCAAATTTTAAATGTGGGTGATATGTTAATTTTACCGAAAAATCCATGGCTAAATTAACTGAAATCAATGCTTTCATTTGGTATTTGGGTGTTCTGAAAACCTGGCAACACTACATGTGTTTCTTTAAAGGACACCAATGTTAAAAACAGCACAGTGAGCTTCCTGCTATCAGTGAACAGAAAGTGAAAAAAAAAAGCTTACACACAAACAGGATTGAAGGATAAGAGCAGAGGTGTTTAGGGAGAAAAAAATCAAGTCCAAGGCCCTTTTTGCACGTTACCTGTTTGCGCATGGGGGGGGGCATCTTGCGTGAAAAGCCTCAGCAGGAACGCTGCCGCTTCCCTGCTGCTTGAGTTCTGCAGCGCTTCCTGGTTGCGCGAGCGTTGCATGAGTGCCCCACCCCTTCCTACCGCAGTGCAACCTGGGAATTGTAGGCTAGCACTGTGGCAGGAAGCGCGACCGGCCCGGCTCCCAACACACCGCACAGCAGGTAAGTGTGCGCGAGCCCCGGGAGCATCGTGTGACTGTGCACCATTTTTGGCTTGAAGCCGAAAGTAAAAAGGTGCGTGTCCGCTTTGCGTCTGCCTCTTGAGCATCGCGTAAATGGGAGTGCATCATATGGACTGCCGCTCTCATTTATGCAATGCTCAAGGGGCCCTCTCACAAAAGAAACTGCGTGTGAAAAGGGCCCAAGCTGTACAAGAAATGAAGTCCTATGAACACTTGAAACTCAGTCAGTGGGCCTTACTTCTGAGTGGACAAGTATAGCATGGAATTCTTATTCTAGTTGGCTAAGATAGGATCATGTGGCAGCTCTGTCCCTCATTTTGCTCATCCTTCATTACGTAAGGATGTTTGTGCATTTTTTTATCTGTCATTCACAGAGCTGCCATGTTCAGCCAACGAATCAGTTAGATTAATTGTTTAAGAAACTTTTGATCACTTTACATTGTCCCCAGGTTAATTTAACAGCACATAAAAATATTTTAAATAACTTTGAAATCTTGGATAATAACCACTTTGTACATATTTTAATCATAATCATAATTTATAAAAGCCTTCGGTGACAGAGACATTTTTTTTTCTTTCTTACAGAAGAGAAGGTGTTCCCCTAAGACGGCATCTGCTGTGAGACAGGTGTGGAGGGCGGAAACAGTAAAAAAGCAGTTCAAAAGACCACTTCCCCTTACAGCCAACTTTAACAGAGACTGCACATGTGGAGAGCATTGTTTGAAAAAATGTCCCTGATTTTCTAGAAGAGAAAAGGGAGATAGGATACTTGAAGATAGTCTTTATTAACCCCCCAAAACCTGACACATTTCAGCCTATACATGCTCTGAAGCCTTGGCTACAGAACAAATGAAGAGGACCACACATACTTGCATAGATAATGCCACGACTAATTAATCCTTTTCATATTTGCACATTCTTCATAATCAACTGTTGCCATCCAGTCAGCTTCAGCCCATGACGGCCTTACATGAGAAACCTCCAAGAGCCACAGTCATCAATTACCCAGCTCAAGTTTGCAAAGTCAGGGTCATGGCTTTCTTGATTGAAGCAATCCACCTATGGTGGGGTTTTCTTCTTTTCCTAATGTCTTTCACTCTACCAAGCACTGTTGTCTTTTCCAATGAATCACTTCTTCTTAAGATAGGTCCAAAGTATGATAGCCTCCGTTTAGTCATTTTGGCTTTTAGAGGGGGTTCCTGTACGTGCCAACTAAAATTCAAGACTACATATATGTCAGAATAAAGAAATCTATCACCATTTACTGGCAATAGTAAAGCGAACAGATGAAGAGTGATGGGCTTTCTTGGGGGCCCTTTCCTCAGTATCCTCTCATCCTGGCATGGGGACAGGAGGAGAGCGGGATTGCAACAGTGCTTCTGCATGATATTGTCATGGTCCTGCCCCTCTCCCATCTCCAGGCTGTGTCATTGCAGATTAAATAATTGACGGGTTTTCCCCATCACTAACATGCGATCACACCACCATCCCACACTTACCTGTCCTGAGGAATGGCAGGAAGCATGATGGTGGTGCTTCCTGCCCCAGTGCAGCCTGGGAAAGTACCTGGCTGCACTGCAGAAGGAAACAGTGTGTCCATCATGCTCCCTTCCACAAGGAGCCAGTCCCTTGCGGAAGGAAGCTTTCCTGTAGCGCTCCTTTCCCAGCAGAGCTGCTGCTGGGATCACTACCAGAGCATGACAGGACCACATAGGGTCACCTGAATACAGACTCAAAAAACCAATAGAGCCAACAAGAAGCTCTGGGCCCAAGCACCATGGCAGAAACCCTGAGGTTCAGATGTCAGCCTCCCAGCTTGACATCCTCAAGCCTGAACCAACCACTATTGTGCCCTCTACCACCAGAGTCAAGTGTAGCTGCAGATCTGGACTGTTGTATACACAAGGGCTCTACAATCTGTGAAGCCAATGTGCTAAGACTGGCAACTTGCCCCACATGGGCTCTTGAATGAACAAAGGAGTGACAGGCACTAGATCAGAGGCCTTTCTCTTAAAGATTTTCCATTTTGTAAGAAGGTGTAGAACCAAAGTGGGGAACTCTGGGTGAAGCACAAAGGGATTTTGTGTGATCTTAAACCTTACTGGGCCATATTGTTCTCTAGGGTTGTTCTCCAAGGCATTACAACATCTAGGCTGTTTTGCTGCCTTGAGCTCTTTGGGTCCCTCCGTCAGATAAGAACATATTAGGCACATTCCTGTATGGCTCAGATCTAAATTAGTTGAAGGATTTCATTTTCCTATTTGAACCTGTCTGTGTCTTGAGATCTTCAGGAGAAGTCCTTTTCTCCCTCTCACCACTCTCACAAGTACATGTCATGGGAACATGGGAGAAGGCCTTCTCCATGGCTGCCCCCGGGGCTCTGGATCTCCCTTGCCAGAAAGGTTAAACTGGTACCCTCCTTAGCTGTCCATATACAGGTGAAGAAGTTCTTGTTCTGGCAAGCCTTTGAAAACTGTTTTTTAACATTATATTTTAGGTGAAGCATGCCTTCTACAATGTGCAGGACTTTTTCTTTCTTTCAATGGGTTATATTTTTCAACTGGTTTTAATTTTTTGATACTTTAATTGCTTTAAAAAACCTTCTGTGAAAGTTTAACTATATTTGTTGTAACTATTGCAAGTTACCTTGAGTCCCAAATGGGAAAAGGCAGGACATACATGAAGAAAACAAAAGAGGAAGAGGAGGAGGAGGAGGAGTATGTGTTCATCATGTCCACATTAGCCATATGATTTTGGCTGTGCTGGCTATGACTGCTGGGAGCTGCAGTCCAACAACATCTGAAGAACCCCACAAAATTTCCACCACATCTTCAGACATCAAACACAGATATATTGAGTCTTCTGAGAAGTTGTGCAGACCGGTTTAAGAGGAAGGAGTAGTCTTTCCTGAGGATTGAGAAAAAGCAAATTCCAGAAGAGTTCACTGTGGCAAGTTCTTGCATTCAGAGAAATGGCAACTAAAAGTTATGTCTGTGGGCAGCAATTGAATCTTAGCATGGGTCCACCCACTTTCCTGTTAGTAAGGGGAAAAAACCCAGTCAGGAAAGCAGAATGCCATGGCCTATAAACTCCATACATTAAGGGTCACAAGGAATGAATGACCTCTTTGTGGTCTCTGTGTTTGAATTTACCTTCCAAACATGATATTCAGAGGAGCATAATTGTCACACAGTCTTGAGGCAGACATGTCCACAAGCAACGTTCACTTTGGCTGTTTTCCCTCAGGCTGAGGAAGAAAGAAACAGGCTTTAGTCCAGAAAACCCAGGCTATTCCAGTGTATAAATGCATTAGGTCTTCTCCAGCCCTTGTGCTAGCTTTTGTCAAGTGAATTAATGTGACAGGAAATGGTGGACAGACCTTTTTCTTAGAAAATACCATTTGCTGGTGTATAAGATGCACCAGCATATAGGACGCACTCCATTTATATGCTGGCAAATAGTATTTGCCAGCATATAAGATCCACTGGCACATAAGACGCATGCCATTTTCAAACAGTATTTTTCAGGAAAAAAAGTGAGTATTATATGCCACCAAATAGGGTACTTGGTAGTAACTAGATATAAAGAATGTTTCTTCTCCTTTTCTTTTTTTCCTTATAATTCAGATGCAGCTATTCTATGTTAGAGTTATAACATAATGGGATATAAGTGCTTTTGTGGTATAACTGTAACTGATTTTGTTAAATGTTACTTTTATAATTACAGGGTGTGTGTGGTCTAGCTATTCTCAGGCTTGTGGCTAGTCTGATAGGTTTTTTTTAAAGTCACCGTTTTAGTTATTTTTCAATAAGGAGAAAGGAAAGAACTAAGTTTTTAAAATGAGTGACCCATAACAGTAACTAACCAGGGGGGTCTAAACTGTAACTATTGTATCCCAAGCAGTTATGATCTCTCTAAGTATGTTTTGTTGTTGTTGTTGCTGTGCATCTTCAAGTTGTTTCTGGCGTATGGAGATCCTACAATGAACCTATCACAGGGTTACCTTGCAGTCACGTAGGGATAGGGGGCGGTTTGCCTTAGGAGGCCATGTTTTTGGAGAGTCCCAGCCCTAGCCACACCCCTGCATACCCTGGCCACGCCTCCATGCACCACAGCCACACCCCCAGGCACAGTAGTCACACCCCTCACACTGTAGCTCCACCCCTTATGCCCTCCCTCCACATGCTCCAAGCTCTGCCACTGGTGCCTTGGCAAGATGTGTTCAGGGCAGTTTGCCTTTGCCTTCCTCTGAGGTTGAGGGAGTGTGACTTGCCCAAGATCAACTTGAGGGTTTCCATGGCCAAGTAGGGATTCAAACCCTGGTCTCGCTGAGGCCCTTTCCGCACCTTATCTTTTTACGGCACTGGGGTGCGGGGATCATGAGAGCAGCCTCCGGCGAGAGGCTCTCACATCACTGCTGCTTCAGCTCCACACAAGCTGCTTGCTCGTGTGAGAGCCCCGCCTCTTCCTTCTGCAGTGCAGCCTGGGAGTTTCCCAAGCTGCGCTGGAGCAGGAAGCATGACCAGCACAGCTCCGGAGGCTCCACATGCCAGGTAAGTGCGTGCAGGGCCCGGGAGCAATGTGTTATCGTGCACCATTTTCAGCTTCCAGCCGAAAATGAAAACGTGCACAATCTGCGCCTGCCAGCCCCTGGAGCATCACACGATTGAGAGTGTGTCATGCAGATCGCTCCTCACAATTGCGCGACGCTCCAGGCGTCCTTTCGCAAAAGGCCCAAGTCCTTGTCTAATGCTCAAACCTCTACACTGCACTTACCTTTCACATGTATTTCATCCAACAACATGCAAATTTGCCCTTATCAGCTGTGGATTTGCTGCTATCTATCCAAGCTTCTGCAACCTAATCACTTGAACGAGGGCCCTTTGACACAATTATAGAGCTGTGATTCCACTTTAATAGCCATGGCTACATTGAATGGAATTTTGGGACTGGCAATTTAATCAGAAGCACCAGAGGAGCTTCCTGGTGGAAAATTTTAAATATTCCTCCTTGAAATGCCAATCTTAGGACACCATAGGATGGAGCAATGGCCTTTAAAGTGGAATCTTAATGCTATTAACTGTGTACTGTGAAAGGGTCATGACTCAGGATGTATAGCATGTATCCCCTCTGCTTATTTTTATATATTTATTTATTTATTGTTCATTATATACTTTTTAAAGTGTGTTTGCCCCTGAAAAACCATGCTGCTCAAAGCAGCTTACAGAATATAATAACAGGAGCTAATAATTAAAAACATGCACTTGCCATTTGGAGCACTACAGAAGTTTTAGCAACCCAAGCATCATTCCTGGATGTACCCACTTGCTATGTGTTCTGACCCTTTTGAAGCAGGACAATGCCTATTTTGCTATTATACAAGAGGTTAATTTTTAACAGCAAATGTACTTCCAAGATTTGGTACTTGGTATTTTTTGACAGTAGAATATAAATATCTCCTAACTCACTCACTCCCATTCTCAGTCTTTCCCATGACCCTGTTGCTTTTGTCTCTATCTAGTATTTCTGGTTTTGTGGACAGCCACCTAATTTAGCTGCTCCCTTAACAAAGACCTCTTCCCATCATCTCTCTCGTTTTCCTGATTTTGTACATGCCTCTATGTTTAAAAATCATCACACAAACACAAGTTTCTTTCCTTTTGGAAAAAAAAATGACCTTTTCTCTGAATGCGCATAAGTTTAGTCACGTACACACAGGACAAACCAATATATGTCTGTGCACAAATCTTGCACAATTTTTTTTTAAAACAACATTGCCCACAAATGAAAATACATGCACGCACACAAACACAGAGAGAACAAAAAAAGCAGCTCCAGGTAATTACAAAAGAAGGAAGCACTGGTGCACATCCCATAAACATGGTACAACTTGCCCGGAAGCAAGTTATACAAGGATAGCAACAACAGTGAACCAGTATGTTCATAAAACACCGAAGACTGAAAAAGTGATGCAATGCCAGGGACTGCCTAAGTGTACCACAATCCCACAACAAAGCTCTAGAAGAATGTTCCTTTTGCTGCTTACAACAAGGAACAGAGCTTTGTGCTTCTTGCAGACCTCAGGCATTTGCCATAAATAATCTTGTGCAATATTGTAACGGTAACAGCTGCACCAGCAGAGCATTCAGGGTCGTACATACACAAGATCAGGTACTCTTATTCAGTTTATCCAGAGCAACTGATCCCATCACAATCAATCACTAATACATATGACAATGGATTCAAGAGGGGAGGGACCCAAATACACAGCACATCCCGCTGGAAGCAAGATTTGTCATGGTGACATTATTGCAACAGTTTATTGTTTCCCAATCAAGGCACTGGATAATTCCCAGCTGCGCACAATTCCTGCTTTTGGCTGCATATTCCAGCTTAGTCTAGGGCTGAGTCAGGAATAACCCACAGAATAGGTCAGTGGGCGGAAGGGAAGCATAAGGCTTCCCATTATTCAGTGACCGCTCCTCCTTGTGCCTGAATTTCTTCACTCATCACTTCCCAGAGAAGCTCAGGAAAGGAGTGAACCACAGCTGGGCATTTACAGTAAACCACCCCTTTTACTTCCACCTCTGCTCCACTCCATCCCATTTGCCTTGTCAACTTGCAATAAACTTCAGAAGCTTGTTCCTATACAACAGCTAGTACAGTGTAGCAGTCTGAGGCCATTTCCACACTAGACTGTTATAGCGTTATCATTTCACTTTCAACATCCTATGGAATCCTGGGGTTTGCAGTTCAGGGAGGGGCCAGCCACCCCCTCCCTGAACTGCAAACCCCAGGATTCCATAGGATGTTGAAAGTGGAATGCTAGCACTATAACAGTCTAGTGCGGAAATGGCCTGAGTGTTGGACTAGGACTGTGGAACCTCTGCTTGGCTGTGGAAACCTCTGAAACACTGCACGCACACAAACACACAGCAGTGAAACCTCTGCTTAGCCGTGGAAATCCATTGGTGATCTTGGGCAAGTCATACTCTCTCAGCCTAAGAGGAAGGCAAAGGCAAACCTCCTCTGAATAAATCCTACCAAGAAAATCCCAAGACATGGTTGCCTCAGGGTCACTATAAGATGGAAATGACTTGAAGGCACATATACCGGTAACAAATGTACCTATATAGCTGGCTCAGGCTGATAGAGAGGAGAATGGCTAGGCACTTGTAAGGTGGCCATTGGTCAGATTTTATACTTTATAGAAGGCAGACCTCTACTCAAAGGGCTGTTAAGCCCAACCCAGGTTTTTAGAGGAAGGACGATTAGAAGGGAAGGTGGCGGCAGCCATCACCTTGGAGGTCCCCGTCAGCCCTTTGCCCTGGCTGGTGCAGACGGGGAGGCAGGCATGCTAGGTCATTTGGTCACAGTCTTCATCATTATGGCGAGATGTAGTCTATTTTTTTCTACAGTTAAAATCATTTCTTTCTGAATCTGCAGCTACACATACAGATTGTTGTTGCTATTGTGTGCCTTCAAGTCATTTCCAGCTCATGGCGACCCTAAGGTGAGCCTATCATGGAGTTTTCTGGGGCTGAGAGTGTGTGACATGCCCAAAGTCACCCAATGGGTTTCCCTGGCTGGGCATGAAATCGAAGCCTGGTCTCCAGGTTCATAGTCCAACATTCAAACCGCTACACTGCACTGGCCCTCACACACATCAATTAGCATATCCAAATTGTATGCAAAAATTGTTCTCTTTTGTCTTCTTTTTTGGTGATAAAGTTACTCTTTTCAGAATCTAAACATGTCCTCTAACCATGAGTAAAGTCACTTGTGACATGGAAAAATGGATTGTGATATGAGCCTTAAAATGGCAGGGAGCAGGGGGAGAGAATGTGGGTTGGTAAGCATTCTTTGAATTCTAGCTTCTGTATTACATTTGCATTATGAAGAGGGAACCCTCTTTAAAAGCAGCAGAAAAGTTATGACTTTTCTCAAAAATATCTTGGGAATATTATATATGAGTGGCTGGTGGTTCTCATGTCAGTGGATAGAGTGAATCTACATTGGGTTTGAACCTGAATTTTAAGAAGGTATCCAAGATGCTGTATTATTCTTTTCTTTTTTTTTGAAATATTTTTATTAACGATTTTAATTAAAAATAAAAAAAACCTCCCCACTTCCAAGCTTGTTTTCCAGTTGAATCTGCATGTTCCATTCCATTCATACATAATTGTTGCTTACTCAAGGGATTTGTTACATCTTACATTGTTAGACAATTGCTTTGTTACCTTACTACAGCCATTTCCGCACTAGACTGTTATAGTGCTATCATTCCACTTTCAACATCCTATGGAATCCTGGGGTTTGCAGTTCAGGGAGGGGCCGGCTGGCCCTTCCCTGAATTGCAAACTCCAGGATTCCATAGGATGCTGAAAGTGGAATGATAGCGCTATAACAGTCTAGTGTGGAAATGGCCTACCTTATTACATTGTTACATTATTCTTTTACCCTGCTACATTATTACATTGCATTACTTACAATCTTGCTTTATTCTTATTTCTTTTCTTATTTTATGTCTTTATCCACTCCAAAACTTCTCTCCATTCCCTTTTAAAGTTCTGGATAGATTTATTTCTCAAAGAAAATGTTAACTCTTCTGTCTCTACCATATCCAGGACTTTTAATTTCCATTCTTCTATATCAACATATTTCCTTTCTTCAAGATGCTGTATTATTCTGGGGGTAGAATCCATTACTTAGATTGCCCCTTTAGAGTTCAGACTAAATCCCAGGTGGGATTTATCACTTCAGTGACATTGGAGTCACCAGCTGCCACTGTTACTGAGAGCTTCCAAACACTGGGGAACACATTCAAATTTTAATTGTGGGGGAGGGGATGAGGGAGGACAAAGAGCATTATGTACATGGTGAGATCCAGCAAAGCACAAAACCTTATTTGTAAGATAAATGAAGACTGAAAACCTACACTAACTTACCTGGGAGTAGGCTCCACAAGAATTAATGGGACTGACTTCCAAGAAGATACCTACAGGATTTCACTGTATATTGCAAAGATATTTTTAAAATGTTGGGATGAATCTAGATTTATTTTTTTATTTTTTATTTATTTATTTATTTATTTGTATCCCGCCTCTCCATATGGATCGAGGCGGCGAACAACTTACAAATAGCATGTATTTCGAAACATTTCTATACATGCCCCCAACAAGCTGGGTACTCATTTTACCGACCTACAAAAGGATGGAAGGTTGAGTCAACCTTTGAGCTGGGCAGGATCGAACTTACAACCTTGTGGCTTGCAGTACTGGCATTGAGTCGTGACTAACTGAAGCACCACTGATTTTAGCTGTTTTGCTGTAAGCATGACTAACTCTAGATCCAGCCCATTGCATTGCAATTTTATTTTTCCTTCTCAGAATAAGTACAATGGTGTTTTTAGCATAGCACAAAGAGCTACCTCTTTCATGAAGCATATGGAATAATGCCTGTGACATGTACTCCTACTATACAAGGTTATTTAAGTGTTTGTAAGAGTAACAAAAAAGGAGTGACTTCAGTAGAAATACAATTGCACCTAAGACCATCACATATGGTCTGAAAAACTCGGGGAGGTCCCTTGGAGGCTATCCTTGGTTTATTTTGTTTGGGGTTCTTTTTGGTGTGCTAGTTCTCAAGGTTGTTTTTGTTTTATTCTGGTGAGCAAAAATGGTTAAACTACAGATTACAAGCTGTTTTAATTGCACCTTGAAGTTCAGAATCTTGTGGTGATACAAAAAGCAAAAGTAACCAGGCAGGCCTTAAGAAGAATTCCAAAATTTTATTGAAGCAATATCTTATTAAGCCTATACCTTCCCACTGTCCTGATTTGGCAGATACAGTTCAGATTAATCCTTTGTCATCCTATTTTTTCAGGGGCCTTTAAAATATCCCAGTATCTCTCCTCCTCCCATTTCCCCCCTTTGTCCTCAGTTTACACACACACACAAAATTTTATGTATATAGTATATATTTACATTTTCCAGAAAACACTTAAAACCCTACAAATATATAAATACATATATAAAAGGAACAGAAAAAAACAACTAAGCAAACAAAAAACAATTAAATTAAAACTTGAAAAGAAACATATAAAAAAAGAAAGAAGAAAGAGAAATAAACAGAAAAGTATCAACCTTCTCCTTCCTTTAGATGGAATATAGGCTATCTATCCTTTATTTTCCAAGCTTCTCAAAAAAAGTAATATCTTCCTCAGTTTACTACAATTATTCTAACAGAATGTAATAGGACCCAGAGAGATGCAAGTGACATGATTTACATATTTCTGGATACCGTTACATTCTGTTTGACTCCCACAACTGTATAACTATGCTAGATGCCTAAGGCCTTAATACCACTCAGTATTGCATCTGAAGAAGTGGATTTATATCCATAAAAGCTCACAAGAAAATAAAAACCAGTTAGTCTTAAAGGTGCTGCCACATTTTTTTTCTCCCTCTTCCTTCCTCTTTTTTATTTATTTTAGGTGAGTGATTAGTTGTTTTTATAGGAACAAAAGTCAGCTCGAATAGCTTTATCTAATAGTGTAGAAAACATGTGTGTATGTATCTTCAAGTTACCTGTCAACTTACAGCAACCCCATGAATTTCATAGGGTATTCTTCGGCAAGGAATACTCAGAGGTGGTTTTGCCAGTTCCTCCCTCTGAAATACAACCTACAGCACTTGGTATTCATTGGCACTCTCCCATCCAAGTACTAACCATGGCTGACCCTGCTTAGATTCCAAGGTCAGGCAGGCTCTGGTACCTTTAAATTATTTCAGCCACAAAGAATATATCCGTAGATAATAACGTTCTGTCTTCAGATAGTGTAAAGTACCTCTAGTTTAGGTTCCTACTGGGGAATGGTTAAATTTGGTATTTTCAAACCACCTTTGCTTTGGTTCCTTCTTCCTAAAACAGTAGCAAAGAAGTCTAAGGAACCTGAAAACTTGGATACTATTTTGTGACTAGCTGGCCTAATAAGGGTACTGCTCTTCTTCAGATTTGTTTTTAATGGCCAGCATGTCACTTTTTTGTGATTCAGAGCATACTGAAATGACCTTGTTCAACACAGGGATCCTAAACTGGAAGAAGACGCAAAATTTACTGATTCATGTTACTAGTCTTTCAGGGAAGTGGAAGCTCTTAACAGAAGCATGAATACATACTGCTGCAATGTGATTTGGGGGGGGCAGCTCTGGCATACATTTGGGGAAAGCAACATTGGCTGATTTGAAGTGCTGTGTATCATGTAACCATAGTAACATATTTTCTGTTGCTCCATCACCAGTGAGCCTACGATAAACTCTCATAAAAGGAGACAGGCAGCTGCACATTCCTCACTTGTTCCATTAGCGAAACTCCTCTCTGAGCCCAGATCTTTCCTTCTCGCCAAAGCAGCCAAGATCTGTGAGGTCATCAGATTCTTCTCTCAGGCCACCCCCCCCCCTTGCCATTCCTCCCAGGCTTCACTCCAGGCACAAGGTTTCCCAGAGACGCTGTGAATGAAATCAAAGCAGAGCTGGCTAATCTCAGGCCAGCCTGAATTCATTGTAAACAGATCTGGAACAGTGTAGTTATATTAGGCAAGATGTATGAATCTAACTGGTATGATCTCTAGCAGCATCATATCATCTATATGAGCTTGATATTTATTAGGGCACCAAAAATGTATCCAGTTTTTTCAGATCACCGGCTCCCTTCATCAGGTAAGAGGCTACAAAAGTTGATGGCTGAGATAATGTTAAAGTCAGGGGATCTGCATAATGGGTTGAGATGAAGAGTCTGCTATAGACGTACAAATTAAGTTCAGTGAATGATCAGATTGTTTGAGATTTCACCAGAGCTCATTCCAAGGGAAGAAGAAAGTCATGATTGTTTGATCCTCCATTTTTGAAAACATAGAATCCGACTGGGAAAAGGGGACAAATATGTAATAACTAGAAGTTAGAAAACTGTGGACACAAGGACAATGTATTAAATTTGATTAATCTGGGGCAACCCAAAGTTGTAGCAACAATACAATCCACAAAGACATACACCAATTTGTATCCATGGCATTGTTTTCCTTAACAGTCACTATTTTCAAAAGATACACAGGTATAGCCATTTTCTAGGATGTGAGAACAATAAGCCCACATTCCCCTTGCAGTTGTAGGATAACCCATTTAACAATGCCTGCTATGAGTTGTCATCTTCCTTTGCCTTATTAGCCATGATTCATGGACATGGCTGTGTTTTCTAAACAATCGTGATTCCTTGGGGATTTTCTTCCTGTGTCTTTCAAGCATAGCTGGATTGCATGAAGGAAGCTCCACTGCCAGGGTTGGGGACCTTGTGTGCCTAAGGTTTGTCTGCATAAAACAATCTTTGCCTACTGATGGAAAGACAACAAGGAAGGAACTATCCAGCCAAGGCCCCTTTGGAAGACAGTTCCAAAACTTGGGAGCAGCAGCCACCAAGAAGGAACTCTTTCATGTCCTCCAAATATGGCAGGGAGTGGGGCAGATTGAGAGAAGGGCTTTCATTCTCTCAGGACCAAGACAAGGACTGAATGCCAAGGAACAGTGGGAGTTGCTGTCCAACGGGATCTGGAGGGTCACAGATGCCCCATGCCCGTTCCAACTGCTTTATTACTCCCCACTAGTAAGAGGAAGGGATCAGCATTCAAGGAGAACTTCCCTGCTTCAAGGAGCACAGAACTGTGCATCTACGATTGTGGGTTAATACACACACATACTTCAGTCCTCCAGTGCCCTGGCACACAATAGAGAATTACTACTGCAGTAGAGCCTTTGTTGTCCCAGAGTGGACATCAATCTGTCTCCCTATTCCTCCTCAGTTTTGTAATCATAGTCAGCTCACCATTTCTCTCGCTGTTTTGTCATCTCGATAACATAAGCAATAATCTGAATGAGCAGTGAGACTGAAATATGCAATTTTTTTGCAAGCTCAAAGTGCTGTAGCAATTGACAACCATCATAAAGTAATTAATGTAAAAATGAGTGTAGGAACAGCCTGTTAACGCAACCCCCTGCTAGACGATGATTAAGTCTGGCAGTTTAAATGTAACATTGTGATTCTGATAATAGGATCAAAATTATTCCCGTAAGATCAGTACTGTAAAAACAATGAAATTAATTCCAGGAGTTCAGAACAAGGAACCAAGGGCATGACTACATTATAATTTTAAATCAATTTAAAGCCCATTTATCTGTTATGGCTCACATCCAAGGAGCCTGGGAACTGTAGTTTTGTCCAAGGATTAAGACTCTTCAATGAAAGATATATTCACCAGCATCTAATGCAGTGTTTGTGGCAGAAACTTTTTGCAATTGTTTAAAACACTCAGAGATGTATTTTAGGTCATTTCCACATGGGGTGAAGAAATCGCCCCATGCCGCTACTTACCAGATCTTCTGGCTCCCCAATCTGGTCCAAGCTGCTCTGGAGCAGTGCATGGTCGTAGATCCGCACTTCTCTGGCATCCAAAATGGCGGCTTCCGGTGGGTCGTGGGTCCCGACCAAATGCTGAAGCTCGCCAGCCTAAAGCCCGGCTTCTGCAGATCGCAGGCTCGCATTAGTGCGAGCCTGCGAATCTGCACCGGAGAGCAGGCACGCAGTGGTGCGCTCTGGGCTTTTGAAAGACCAGAAAAATCAGGGCTTTCAAAAGCACGCTGGAGGATCACTTGGGGTCGTTCGGGAACAGACTGAGGTGCGGATCTACAGTAAGTAGTCCGGACCCAGTCCGCTTCCAGGTGCAAACGTCCTCCGTGGAGGATGCACTGCACCGTTTTTATTACCCCGTGCGGAAATGGCCTTACTCTGTTGCACATATGAATACACTTTCCTCAACAAATGCTGTAGTGTATCTTGTCTGGACAAAGTAAGTGGTAAAGAAGGAAGTATTCCTTTAAGCAATTGTCACTTCTTGGATGCAAAGCTCTTGCAATTTTCATGCTTTGAGATGTGGAAAGTGCTCACCTTGAACACAAAGCCATTTGGTTGGTTCTTATAGTTTAGTAAGCATGTGGTCTAGAATAGAGAACAGAGTTAGGATCTGAGAAACCTCATTTCCATCTTCCTTTGAGGCAATTTTCAAGTGTCTAATGACACTTATGTGTCATTTTCAAGTGTCTAATGACACTTATGTGTCTTATGCACATCACTATCTCTGATGGTATCTTTCTATGTGAGATAAGAATTAGTGTGACCCACATCTACTATGTAAGCAACAACTTTCAAGACAGTGGAAATATGGAAATTTTTGCGCACACTGAAGAAATTTTAAAAACTCTACTACATTCATTACTATGGAAAACCTACAGTACTCTACATCCTAATATCTCATTTCAGCTCTTTGTCTTTCAAGGTGAATAACAATACAGCAGATGCCCTCTCTCTTTTTCACAGCAAGAGGCTCAGGATTCTGGAGATAGCCCAGCAAGACCTGTGGGCATTTAGGAGTCTGTAATTCTGCAGGAAGTATTCAGTGTTATTGCCCCAGCTACAAGCCAGGCTTCCTCATATGGCATTTAAATCTTTCACAAGTTTTCACAGGAAAGGGGGCCAACAGCATTGGAAGCCATGGTCCACAGCTATCTCATATCCCTTATGGAGTGGGAGCTTGCACCCAAAATCAAGACTACCTTTTCCACAGCAAGACTGGCTGCCATGTCTTTCTACAGCAAGTTCCTTGGCCTGCCTGATCCATGCTGCTGTTCATGGGCCTATAAAGATCTCAGAAAATACCAGTAACATCTCCGTGTTGGTTCCCACTCAAGTTATTAATATTCAGGCTGCCCTCTTTCTGGCCTTCTCTGGGGCTCCAGGTTCAGGTAATTTGTACCATCCTTTAGAAAAAGATGCCAGAGCCCTTGAGCAGCAGGAAATACTTTTCCCCCAGAGGGAGTTTCATTCAATTGAGAAAGGAACATTCATTTCTTTAAAGTTCTCCCTGGCCCCAGGGCCTTGGCTCATTCTTGAAAGTGGGCAACAGATATGACTGTGGTACATGGCATTCTAAAGAAATTTTTTTAAAAGCCAGGGTTCAATTCATAGACCTTCTGGAGTGGATCACATGCCATGAGCACATATTGTACAAGAATTTCTCCCTGATGGTATCAATTTGTCCAACACTGGCTCCAACTTGTGGCATAAGGACATTGCAGGGTATCCTCCTGGATTGGTTACAACTGCACAAAGTTTGACAACAAGCTGTCCAGCTCTCCTTGCCTCTCCTTTGTGGTGTTGAAGGCATTAGGCATGATCCATCTTAAATGGGAGGGGATTGTGGTGCTCCACTCCTCCCAAAAGGAAGAGCCCATGAGGGACTTGGGTGCAATACTACTAGGCTGCAACCCAACCATTTGGCTGCAAGCCTGCCTTGCATCCAGTGGCAGAATGAGCCCACGAAACCACCTCACACCTCAGTGGGCCCAAAACTTACCACTAGCCTCACATCATCCCCCTAGCATGCAGATTAGGGTGTGTGAATCAGACAGTAGGAGGATTGCTGAGTTCTTCAGTATTGTCCCTGTGCCATGTCAGGTTGTATGGCCAACAAATAGATCCCTTGTACTCACATACCACATTCGTACCACATAAGTACTGATATATCATGTTCCCATGTATTCACTGGGTCTACTCTAGTGGGGACTAACAATTAGGTTTAGACCAGTAGGATTTATTTCCAAGCTGCGTAGGACAGCATCAGAAACTCTCGCACAGAAATTCTGTGTAAGACCGCTTAGAAGTCATTCCCATTGATTCACCAGAGCTTGCTCTGAAATAAACAGATACTGAATAGTATTCTTAAAAGCAAAGAGATCTAAGTGTATACAGTACATGTATCAACAGATAATTGGATGGCATCCATTCATCTCACTTCAGCGGATAAATCTGAACTGGCTTAGCAGCCTATAATATCAAAGTAAGATTCTATAATTAGAAACTTCAACCACACTGAAGCTTTGATTGACAGTTCAACTTTATTCTTGTTTCTATAGTAAGTTATTTATTTCAGAGCCTTTATACCCTTTTAGAATTATTTTGGCTGCCAGTAATACATATCTGCAGCTCTGCATTGGAATGTTTGCTCTACCAGGCTATTGAAACTGAAACAACTGGATTTAATCCGGTTCTGTTCCCTGATTACACACACACACACACACATGGGGGGGGGGAGAGAGAGAGAGAGAGAGAAATAGTTCTTGTGGGGTAGCTTTTACAGTAGGTGTGAGGAAAATGTGATCCATCAGTCATGTGCAGTTCCCAGGGGTCTTTTTGCATCTTTCAGGTCAATCCAACCTGCTGCAGCTTCCTTGCAAGTTGTTTTGTGGGTGAACATTTACCTCATATTGGCTCAAAATGGGCCAAAATGGGCCAAAATGCTCTGTCACTATGCTTGGAGCCCTCTGGGAGTGGTAGTTTGCCTTGCAACAGAGCCTTGCCCAGTCCCCCAAACAGCTGTATAATCATGGGAATTCAAACTAGAAGTGCCTTCCAATACTTCTGGGTCAGATTTTCAGTGCTATTCTGTATTCTGTAAAGCAGAGAACAGCTCCTGCTGGATCAAAACAAAGTCTGTCTAATCCAGATGCTAACCCTGGCTGCACTGGCTGGGAGTTTCTGTGGGTCATTGTCCCAAAACTCTGCATCCAACTTACTAAGCCGGTGCTCAGAATCCAAAGGACTGCTGACAGTCATCGTAGAAAGAGTCTGTGTTAAATAAGTGGAAAATATTTTTTGTCTATTTTCTCCCTTTCAACATGCTAGATTATGAACTGCTTTTGAAATTACACTGTTTCAAAATCAGCATGGGGGCTGTTGCTAGTGCTGGGGGCAGGGACACGACTCTGTAATCCCCTTGACTTCATGGAATTAGTTTCATGGTTATTTGGATTTTGATCTTTGCCTAGAAAAAAATGTACTTTCTCCCCAACAGTTAGGTAAAGTCCTATAGAAGGAAATTCCCATCACAAACCTTATCTCACTGTGGCACTGCTCCTGATGGCAACAGAGGGAGGAAATGTCATTCTTATTTGCATAATTTGCAAGAAGAAAAAGGAACTAGCAGCTGGGAACTATGGTAGAGGGACAGTAAATGAGAGCATCTGCTTCCCTGTTTAACCAAATTCCAAGTAGTTTCAACAGGGCAATGCCATGTGGTCAGACTGTGAAGGAAATTGCAGTTTCAGGAGAGTCTTCATGTTTGACAGCAGTGGTATTTCCGGGAAACGTTCCAGTTAAAAGGGTCTCCTACGCACCCACACACCCACAGGAGCTGGTTCATGGAAAGGAAAGAGAAGCTTTGTTGTTATACCAGTAAAAGAGGAAAAACTGTACCAGAGATTCCCCAAAAGTTCCAGTTCCCAAAAACTTCCCAGTTTCTGTCAAAAGGCGACTCACAGTCGCATCCAACAAGTGGAAGCAAGCAGCACCCCAGGGGGCAGCAATGGGCAGGCCCTTTCAGGAGACAGGCACTTGGATACAAGGCTGAATAAATAATATTTAGCATCTATTTATAGACCTTCTTGAGCATTCAGAGTGTTTCACATGCCTCCTGTGAGTGATCCTTACAACATCCTTGTGAAGAAGCTCAGCCTTCCATTCTGTGGGGAGAGGCTAATGTAGAAACAGAGTCCAAGTTTCATCCAAGACTGTGGGTTGTTTCACACCAGGTCATCATCCTGGATTTTATGTGGGTTTCACATGAGATCCTCCTCCACTCATAACCTCCCCTTGTTTTTTTCCACTGCTTCTTCTGCCTTATTTCTTACCTCAAAAGAGGATTCCTTTCAGACTCAAGGCTCCTACCAGTCACAGCTGAAAGGCATTGAACAGCTGTTCCATCTTTTTTCCTTAACAGATTTCCTCTGATAAGAAAACAAATAAGGAAGAACCAAGGGGAAACATGGAAGGACTGCCAAATGGAGGCAATGTCGTCTGACCCTCCAGCAACCTTCCATGAATCTCACACTGAAACCTCCACCATTTCCGCATTACAGTGTTAAAGTGCTGCTATTCCACTATCAACCTCCTATGGAATTCTGGGGTTTGTAGTTTAGGGAAGGGCACTTCGAATTCTCAGCCAAAGAGCTCTTTGGTCTCAGTAAACTACAAACTCCAGAATTCCACAGGGTGTTGAAAGTGAAATAGCAGCAGTTTAACACTGTAGTGCAGAAATGGCCCTCATCTGGAAGTACCTGGAAAATCTGTTAAGAAAAAAGATGGAATATACAAATTGCTTTCTAACTATTAGCATTAAAAAAAAAAAACCTAGCCTGACTGCCCTATTCATATATAAGAAGGAGGTGTGACTGGCAGAGGGTATGATGGGGAGGGGAGAATAATCTTCATTTTCTTTGGCCCTCATAAATAAAGTCCCTGTACAAGTTTTATCTAAATAGTCAGATTTGGAATTACTGTAATTGCCATCCTGGCTGCATTTGTGTATGTATACGCACACACTTACATACACATGAGAGACAGAGAAAGAAAACAGGGTTCTTTCACACTATACAGTTTTATAGCACTACAATTCCAGTTGAACTGCCATGGCAACATACGGTGGAATCCTGGGGTCTGGAGTTTAGGAAGGAGCACTTGGAACTCTCAGTCACAACATTCACACCAAATTGCAAACCCTATGATTCCATAGGATGCAGTCACAGCTATTAAAATTGAATCATAGCATTATGATTGTGTAAAATGAAAGGACCCACAGACACACAGAGAGATACCCCTTGGCCTTCTATTGGATGAAAGGCTGGGTATGGCAATATGATGAAAATAATTTTGCCATCACAAGAAGAGCAAAGATGAAAGGAAGTGAACTACCACACTAGTCATACCTCCAGGCCTCTAGGCACTCACTCACCTCCAGCTCTGCCCACTTCTACCATGACAGCCAGGCTGTAAGGGCAGCCTTTCTCCCTGAGTTCTGACTCAGAGCCTTTCTACACCCTGCTTGCTGGGGGGCCCTTGGGAGGATTCCCAATGCCTGTCAAAATTATCACTTATGGGGAAAATTAGCTATGAACACCGCTTTAGCAATGCAAAGAGGGCAGGGTAATTAAGGATCTTTTGCCCAATGTTTACGGAGTTGGGTCACAGAGAATCAGGCTAACTGCTCAAATTTAAGTATTTTATTGACAGAGATGTTAAAATCCATACAATCACTCAGCTGCACTCACTCCAACAAGCATATAAGACTAGAGAAATTTAGAAAGAGGTGAAAATTAAGTGAGAGAGAATGACATAAGGGTTTTGGGGTAATCCTGTACCAATCCAGAAGTCTTCAGCTGGGAGAAAATGAGCGAAAAGCCAATCTCAGCCATGCCTTTTGAGGCTGAGGGGAGCTTACCAGCATCATGATTTGCGGCTCTGGGAGAACTCCAAAATGGAGAAGAAAAAGGGGCTAATTATAGTGGTAAACAGAGCTGAAAAAAATGTCCTGGGGAACAGATGGCTGCAGTTTTATGAAGATGAAGACTTCTGGATTGGTACAGGACTTGTTCAGCTTTGTAGTTCAAAGAAAATACAGCCGAACATCCTTGTAGTTTCCTGCAAGATGAGTTTCTCATCAGGGATGCACACCTCAAGGTGTCACATTCCAGGCTGTTTGCATTGTTTATTTGTTCCCAGAGACTTATTGTCTCCTGTTGGTGTTGTCAGGGCTCAAAAACCATTCCAATGGCCTGTGAGAGCCATTTGCAAGATTCACCTAGGATGCGTGACAGAAAACAGGCTACTCTCTGATCTATCTCCATAGCTCCACTGCCTATGTGTCCTTCCAGTAGATCTCTATATGTTTGATATAAAATAATTAGGACCCTCAGGACATACTTTTTAGATGGGTTAGGTGGGTGACAACACTACATAACTATTGCACTATGATTCCACTTTAACTGTCATGGTTCTGTTCTATGGAATCATCGGATTTGCATTTTAGGGAGGGATATTTAGAATTCTCACCCAGAGAGCCCCAGTACCTCCCAAGACTACAAACCCCAGGATTCCATAGGAGGCAGCCATGGTAGTTAAAGTAGAATCATAGTGCAATAGTTATGTTGTGCGGAAAGGCCCTCAGTTCTCATACTGGAAATGGAACAGAGGACAACAGCTTAAAGCAATCAAGCACAGTGAATTAAGACAGGTGAGGCACAATTTTACTTTTCCCTCCCATATATAGCTTTCATATAAAAAGCAGACCACACTGATATAGACCTCATTGATATGAAAAGTATTCATATAAAGCTTAGACCACACACTTCATTTGATAGTCTATATTTTGCCCTCAGGTTTTTAACTACTATGCAACACTAGCTCTCATAAATATCTGTTTTCTTGTCTTCTATAATTCTGCATCAGGGTAGGCAAAGTGTACCCCTGGGCTCCATGCATCCCACCTCCTTTTTTGTGCCCTCTAAGCCGTCTAGGATGCTTCCAACACCCCTAGACCAAAAACAATTTGGGGGAAAAAACTGGCTTGAAAAAAATCACCTCAGACTCACTCAAGCACCCCAAAATATGGAAGTTAAGTCTAATTTACATTCCATGACCCCTCAAACACCCTCAAAAATTAGTCACAAATCAAATACAGTGGGCCCTCCACATTTATGAGTAGAACATTTGCTGATTTGATTATTTGTGGATTATTTGCCACTGCATCTGCTGCAGCCCTCTCCTATTTTTAATAGCAACTTATAAGTCTTGCCTCACGTTCACAGTCTCTCTGCAAGCCTTGAAAGACTGAGGCCATTTCTGCACTAGCCTGTTCTAAGCGCTATTATTCCACTTTCAACATCCTATGGAATCCTGGGGTTTGCAGTTTAGGGAGGGGCCTCAAATTTGTGCAAACCCCAGGGTTCCATAGAGACTGCAAACATGAGGTGAGGCTTGTAAGTCCCTATTAAAAATGACATAGGGCAGCAGTGGAAGTGGTGGCAAGCCCTTTCAGCTGCCTACTTCTGTCTTATAAAGAAACTCTCCCACCTCAAAGCCAAAATCGGGCAGCTGGCATGCTCTCCACTGTGGCCTATAGATATTCATGGTTTTTCCAGTTTCACAGGGGTTCTGCACCCCTAACACCTGCAAAATGTGGGGAGATGACTGTAAATCAAAAGTGACTCCCAGTCACTTCCAGTTTGCTGAAAATGCATTAATGTGAGCTGCCAGGTGACTGAGGAACTGAAAATTGTCCCTGCCTGTGCTGCATTCTTTCAGCCCTGTAAATTAAATATAAACTAGACTGAACTTCCATATTTGGGGGTGTTTTGAATGAGTTTGAGGTGATTTTTTCAAGCCCATCCTACATGAACAAAAGAGGGCACTAATTATTTTCATAAGTTTCTAATTCTGTGTGTCTGCCAATATCCCCAGGGATAACATGGAGACAACATTTAGAAACACACACAGAGCCCATAAATAAAAACTCAGCATGGTTTATAACCTTCCTACCTCCATGTTTCATAGAGAGACACTGCCCTTGCTTTGTGGCTTATAGATACAGCTCATGACGTTTGAAGCCAACTAGAAACATATAGGAGAAGTTTAGAATAAAGGGAGGGTTTCCCCATCTGGAAAACTAGAAAATTGCTACCGCCATCCTTAACGTTGCTAACTGTTTTCTCTACACATCTTCTACCAGCAACTACATCATCACTGAAGCAATAGCCAGCTGTGGGTGGTTTGGGATGCAATTAGTATGGAAAAGGAGACGTGTTCACTGTGTATTTTTTTTAAAATCCTCCTTTGATTCATCAGGAACCACAAAGTAACTTTCCAAGCCCACACTATAGCCAGGAGCAAAGCTTACTCATTGAGACTCCTCCTGCTGTGATGCCAGACCTTCTATGGCCTTTGAAGCTGCCTGCACTACACCCAGTTACAGACACCAAATGTTATCAACCAGTGCTTCCCAAGCTATCTGATCTGGTGGCTGGCATTTTTCCTCCCATGTGCCAGGAATGGGTACCACATTTGTTTCTTTCCTGGAAATTCCCAGGGACCAGAACCCAGATGGTTTCTGGACCAGCAACAATCCATGGACCACCACTTTGAGTAGCACTGACAGAATCAATCCTACCTCAGCTTTGTGTCCTCCAGAATCAATCCTATCTCAGCTTTGTGTCCTCCACCCATGACTTGTGGATGTAGGAAGTGACAGTCCAAAACTTCTGAAGAGTACCAGATTAGGAAAGGCTGACACTGACATTCGATCAAATGACATCAAGAGCAAGAATATCATTTTAAGGAGAAGCTTTAAGATACTCCTATGGAAGGTTCCAGACGCTTCCCTCCTGTCTGTGAGAAGGCCATCTGCTTTTGTGATCATTGGAAATGCAGGCTGCTGAGCAAATAATATGCTGGAATGGCCTTTCTGTCAATCTCAGTAGCCTGCCCCTGTGATTTAGTTCTAGACACTACAAGAACACAGAGGAAAATTTTCCCACGTGTGGACAGCCACTCTGTCATTCTTGAGGCAAAGTGGCATCGTTGACTCAGGCGGAAGCAGCAGCTGGCAGGTGGCAGAAAAGAGTCACAGGAAAAAAGTGGGTGTTGTTTATTATGTTCTGCACCCCCTAAGCTAGCCTGCTGCCTTCAGGAATGCTCTCCTGTCAAAGATTCAGCTACCAGCCCAGACAGCTTTCTTAAACGGAAGGGAGGATCTTCTTCCTCTTCCTCTTCAGGTGGAAAAAATGTCTTGGGTCAGTACTGTTTACATGGACAACAAGCCTTAGGGGAGTAGAGGATGCGGGGAGGGGGAAGGGAAACCATCGCTGCACTTAAACCTTGTCATTTCTTTCCTTCTCCTTTGACCTTCACAAGAATCCTCTGCTTCCTCAATGGGACAACGCAGATGTTTAGACTGGGGAGGGCACTAACTGGATCTTTTGGTTTCCATGACATCCAAGTAAATCTCTGCCGTGAGAAGCAGCATCTGGAAGCTTGTCAGGGAAAAGAAACACACACATGTGTTTACATACAAAAAAAAGTGTTGTGACATTTTGGATGAATGTTTCAAACAAAGCCCCTGTTCCTATAGCAGTAAGAGCTGCATGCATGTAATTCCTCTCCCCCTTCTACACACACGCACACCACCCCACTATTTCCTCCCCAAATTGGGGACACAGCCAAGGAGGTGAGGAAGTAATAGCTGCACAAATCCCTGCCCGGGAAAGGCGTTCACTCATGCAGGCCGAATTGCCAAAATACCGGTAGCTATGCTGGACTGGCCCAGAAATGTGGGTCTAGTCAATTCGAGGGAATGTCAGGTGATTCTGCCTTGACAAGCTTGAGGCAGACTATTTTGGAGATGAGTAAATGCAATACTGTCATCACAGTTGCGTGAGCATAGTAACTCCTTGTAGAAAGAGCCCTCCTCCCTATGCAAAGATTCTCCATCCCATGGCATATAATAGCAAAGACAACTCTTATTTTTTGGTATATATCTCTGGTAAAATGATTCTCATAATCTTCACTTTTAAGAGTCTTGTTTTAAATTTTAAAAAATTAAAATGCCCAAAAAATCACACCAATCTTTAAAAATTGGGGGATGAAGTAGAGTGCTTCAGGAGCCACAAAAGTGGGGTTCAAAAGATGCTTGCAGCCTGTGGGCTGCAGTTTGCCTGCACACTTTGAAATATCAAATATTGTCAGTGAATGTGTGTGCTACCTATCTATTTATTTAATATCCTACCTCTCTGCCAAAATTTCCACCCAAGGTACCTCCCAACAGTAATATTCAAATGGAAACAAGTACAATAAAAATATATAAATATCCCCTAAAGTTTAAAACACCGCTTATGATAATCCTTAATAATAACATTTCAGAACATATAAATAAAAAGAAACAATTCTTTCAACTATAACCAAGCTGAGACAGCCAAGGGCCTGTTTCAATAAGGGCATTTGCTGTCAAAGGGCCTGTTTTGCCTCTGCAGAAGGATAATAAAGAGAGAATCAAAGAAATAGACCATTTGCATACTACACTGTTATAGTGCTATTACTCTACTTTCATCATTCTGTGGAATTCCGGGCTTTGTAGTTTACTGAGGCCAAAGAGCTCTCTGCCTGAGAATTCTAAATGCCCCCCCACAAGTGAAAACCCCAGGATTCCAAAGGATGTCGAAAGTGAAATAACAGCACTATAACAGTGTAGGGTGGAAATGGCCCTTGTTGTGTTAGTTTGGATCAGTATGAGGAGGGATCTTGTAGCACCTTTGAGACTAACTGAGAGAAAAGTTGGTAGCTTTGTTCTCACGCACAACTACTTCACTCTTGGTAATGACATACACCTTCAAGTTAACATACTGCCATTGGCAAATGCATGGCACCACAGTCTGCCCACATCTTTATGACTGACCTAGAACAACTCTTCTTTAACTCTTGCACTCAAAAAATCTCTTCTTTACCTGAGATACATTGATGGTATCTTCGTAATTTGGACTCACGGAGAGGACTCATTCAAGACCACAACATCATACTTATAACTAGGCACTTCATTCCATGCATCAAAGAAGTAGACTTAAGTCCATGAAAACTGATACTACCAACTTCTTTCTCTCCATCTCAAAGGTGCTAAAAGGTCCCATTGCTAGCCTCCTTCAGCAGGGAATCCCAGAGCCTGCAAGCAGTGACAGAGAAAGCCCTTTCTCTCACACACCTCCACAGATGGTTGGACTGAGGGAAAAGCCTCCCCTTATTCAGGCAGGTGCATTTGGAATCAGAAAATTTTCCTTGGATTTAGGTAGAAACAAGAGAGAGATGAGTATTCACAACAACTACTCCCAACGGTTTCATGTATATGATAAACAGCACAGGGGACAAAACAAAACCTTGAGACAGCAGTAGCCAAATTCATCCCCCCACCCAAAAAAAAACCCAACCTTTGAATTCACCCCTTCAGGAAGGATTGGAACTTACAATGCCTCCAAGTCCCACCCCAGACAGGTAATCAGGAAGGACAGCATGGTCAATTACATCAAAAACCACCAAGAGTTCCAGCAAAATCAACAGGCACATACTCCCTCTGTCCAGTTCCTGACACATATCATCTGCCAAGGCAATCAAAACAGCCTGTATCCCAGCTGGGCTGAAATCTGTCTAGACAATCCATCTCATCCAGAAAACTCTGGAGCAAAGATGCCCCTACATGTATTCCAGAAACTTCACTAAGAATAGAATATAGCAGACTGGCTGAAAATCCAGATCCTCTGAAGATGCCAGCCACAGATGCAGGCAAAACATCAGGAGAAAATACTAATAGAACATGGCCTCAAAGCCCACAACAACCTATGTATTCTGACCATGAAAGCCTTCAACTTTACATAGCTGAAAATTATCCAATATGAAGGAGTTATAGTAAGCAGAGAGTTTATTTTTGTTTTTAAAATGGAAGTCTCACTGCATCTTCTAGGTATGCTGAAACTGCATCACAAAGAAGCATTCACCAGTACACTTATCCACTTGGTCAACCCCTCCTGCTTAGTTTTATAAACCAGGAAGAAGAGGATTCAACTACACACATGGTACATCTCACCTCTCCAGGGATCCTGTCCACAAACTGGGCTGTACAAACTGGAAAAGTATCCACTATTACTGGACAAGCAATGGTACCAAATAGATCCCCATTGACTTAACTATACGATGAGTGTGGCACTGTAGTCAGAACAGATCAAAGCAATCATATCCACAAAGCATTATGCTTACTGCTCACAACAGGCTACATTTTCTTCTCTGAAGCCAAAACATAACAGACCTTGTCTATTTTCCTCACCAAAAAAAGAGTTTTCATGACAACAGAACTAGAGGAAGTCCCTACAGAAAAGTTTAGAAATTAAATTAAATTAAAATTCTAGAAATTAAAATGTTCTCCCCTCACCAATCTCTTCATCTCTATACTGGTATAAGTACACATTAATGTATTAACACAAAAGCATGAAGCTTCCCTTAACTGCCTATGGAAATACTAAATGTTGTTGCACGTAATAAGGTCTATTGTGGGATAAACCCAAGACAGTTTTGTAAAATAAGTGTTGCAGAATGGAACATCACTGTAAATACCAGATTTCAAAGTTGAGGGGTGCCTCCATAAATGGTTTTTGTTATGCTATTGTCCTGCCTCTTTCAGTAAATTTTAGCAGGAGTGCAGATACTGTTGTCTTCAACATACAACCATTCAGTGGTTTTACATTGTTTCTTCCCAAATCCTTTTCTTAACACAAAAATAGCTCTGTTGAGGGAAAATGGAAGAGGTAGGCAATACCTTGCAGCACCCCAAGCTGTAGGAAGACACAGAGAAAGCTTAGTTGCAATAATTCCCTCTGAAATTTTTGCCATGCATTATATGGGCCCAACCACACAATATCTTCCCATGCAGCTCCTTTTGCACAATGTGACAACAATGCACTGTGGGTGCTTCCAGTACCAGACAAAGCTTTTATTCTGCAAAGGCTATTTGGGGCAGGGATGGAGGGGATATTCCAGACAGAGTTGCCTTCGAAGTTAGCTTTGCAGAAGACAGGGACAGCCTGGCTCTCAAGGGAAGTTGCTTTGCTGTTGCTAATGGAATTGACATTTTGTTACCCATCTTTTATTGCTCTTTGTCCCTAGTCCCCACAAGGCCAAGAAGAGGAGTAGCCCCTGCCTGCACTGAGATCTCTCCAAACCATCATAACTGACACCAGAAGTAAAATCTAAGGCAAAACATAGGCCCACGATTCTAACATTGTCACTATTCTTCCTTCTCCTGTATGATTTTTAACATCTTTGTCTGATGAAGAAGCCAGTGAAGCTTCAAAAGGTTGCATGATGTATTTTCTGCATTTTGGTTGGCCAATAAATGTATCATTCTTTTGTGGATTTTGGACTTTATTGTATTTTCCTTCATGGCCAACCTGGCTGCCCTGAATATGTTGCCCTCTAGTTGTAATTCCCCTGTATCTCTCCATCACTTCTTTTTTTTTCTTTCCCCTGAAAATTCATCAAGTCACGAAATACAGAATTGCTTCACAATTTTGATAGGTAGCACTAGCAGCCTTCTTTAATAAGCACTGTATCTGTCTTTGCTTCTTTTTCCATTCATGTATGCCTTCATATCTGCGTTTCTTAAGCCAGATTTTACAAGGCACCTTGAAAAGCACCTCTGGGACAAAACACATCTTAAGGAACAGCAGGACCAAGATGATCCTTTTATTTTTAGCTTTACTTCATGCAAGATATATCTGGAAAACTACAGTTAAAAATGTGAGATGAAGTCTACCACTTTTACACAAAGCCCTATATAGCCATTATAAAGTGGGTTAACAAAATGCATATGCAAAGAGAATGCCTTCCTCCAGTGTCATTCTGAAAGACATTGAAGAGGAGAGCCTCCTGTGCCCATGGAGGCTGTTCACTAAGACTCTCCTCTAGGTTCTGAATCTTGAGGAGGGAATCTAGCTAGCTAGCTAAGCAAACTCTCATCTTCAGACTTTTCTAAAAAGGACAGCAGTGCTGGAGGTAGTGAGATTAAAGCACCCCCCCCTTCAATCAGTCAACTTTATAACACTTGAATAAGGCTATGGAGGCCAAGGAAAATCTGATTTGCATCTTGGTAAGCACCAGCATGTTTCTCACGCTTTGGTCCTCCAGATGTTTTGGACATCAGCTCCCACAACCCCTTTTCATTGGCCATACTGGATGAAGTTCTGGAAGCTAATGCCCAAAACATCCATAGGTCTAAGGTTGAGGACTGTGACAAATGTATGTTCAGTTTTTGTGGGGTGGAGTAGGATGTAGGATGGAGAAAGGGGGTGGATCTGCAAAACAGTTATAGGTAATGCTAATCCATGTATTAGTTAAGGACATAAAAAGACAATATTAGAGAGGTGATACCATAGAATGTAGAGCCTCCTCCACGTTTTTTCAAGCTATCTGCTGGAACAGTTTTCTAGCCAGCAGCTGAGCATTAGGAAAACATCCCTTGACCGCAGCAGCTGTTTCCCACCGGGCTCCACAAACTCTCTCTGTTCCCTAGAGAATGCGGTATCCCCACCCCCACTTCTTTAGGTCTCTTGGATTCCCCAGCCTTGGCAAGTTCCCAGAACAAGTTTGCTTTGATTCCATTCAGGTTCAGGAATGATTCCCTCCCTCCTATCTGCCAATAGGGCTCTTCAGAGCTAGAAACAGGGAGGAGCAGAGGCTGTGGCAGTGCTTACACAACATAACTACCGTACATGTGGGGCCTGCTTCCCGGCAGCCACAACTACAACACACCCTGCTTTTATAACCTGCACGTGCACTCCCATCACACATGTACACACCCATAAAACCAGTATACTACAATAATTAATCTCAGTACTTAAATTGCTACCTTGGAGTGAGGGAATTAAATCACATTTCTAATCTTAGATGCCCACCTGTTTACTTTTATCAGAAAGGGGGGAAAGAGAAAAGGAAAAAGGAAGGGGACAAAGAAGAGGGAAAAAAACCTTCAGTTTTCTCCTTCACTGTGCAAATTTTTCATTGAAATGTTGGTTATACAGCAGTTGTTACATATGCAGGCAGACACAGTGGTTTGGCTCTCCATCTCCCACAACTCTTTGTGGAAGCCAAAACCTGGCTCAAAATGGGGAGTGGCAATGGCATGGTCATTTCCAGTGTATTATGATGTGCCAAGGCAGCATGGTGAGGGAGATGGAGGTGGAAATTGCCCATCCCTCGAATTGCTCTTCAGTCTGAGATTTGCTTCTACATCCATGATCTTTTCCTTCATTGGTATATTACAATGATCAGGATATCTTGTATTTGTGTTTAGCTCGTTTTGTAGTCTACTCTGTACTATTGGTCCAACTACCATATCTGTCTCTTGAACAGCTTACTTACATAAAACATATTGGGCATGGTGTCTGAGTCAGTCCAGGCAATTGGTAGTTAACAGTTCCCCCTTTATACCCTCAGCATCCTGACATAGCATTTGTGAAATGCTGTGAGATTTTACCTAGGACTTAACGAGCAACAGAGAGAAGCTGCCCTACACAGTTGGTCCATCTGACTCCATATTGTTTAGCCCAAAGGTAGAAATCATCTACCTCACAGGTCACAGGAAAAATACAGCAGGTGTGGCCCCTGACCAGCCACATCCCCACTCTGTGCTGGCAGTAGCCCTCCATAGCTGCGGGCAAGGGTCCCTCCCAGCCCACCCTTGAGATCCTACAGACAGAACCTGAGGTTTCTTGGTGTGCCAAAAATGAGCTACATGCTGCCCTGCCACAAGGTCTTTATTTGCAGTCAGGATGGAATTCACCAAGTTTCCGCTCTGGTATCAGTGTTCAACATCTCAGGGATCAGTTCCAGAACACATGAAGTAAAAGTAAAGTAAATAGAAGTGCATCTGAACTACTACAGAGTGCATTTCCCACTCCTCAATGAGCAACTATAGATTCCTCATCAAGCAACAGATTAGGAAGGAAGGCTCCCAGAGTAGGACAAAGGAGTTTGTATAACTATCTCTTTTTCTTAAAATTCAGCACTGCTGGAATCAACTTCACAGTGACCAGCCTAGGGAAGCTCTGGCAAAGCATGTGGAGGTGAGGCGGGGGGGGAGGGAAGGGGAGCAAGAACTTGAGATGTTAGACACACTGATTCTCTCTCCCCACCCCCAATGCCTGCACATGTGTGTGAACACAGAATCCTTACACCAATGCCTTTGTTGCTGATTTTGTCCTGGGAAGCCCAGCAGAGAATCGTGACTAATATGTTCTTCAAACAAGAGGGATTTCTGTAAACCTCTCCAGAGGAGATTGGCGAGCCAAGGAGGGGGAAACTGAATCATAGGCACAGGCCAGAAAGTTATGTTGGTCAGAGAAAGGAAAAGGCAGTGGACTCCTGCCAAGGGCATGGCTGAAGCATACTGCGCTGGAGCCTGTGGCGAGAGCCAGGCATGTCATGGCTGGGAGAAGACAGTTCAGCCAACATAGCCCTGGCTGAGCTTTCTGTTTACATCTTCTCGGGATTGGCAAGAACCACAGAGTTCTTTCTCTGCGTTTCATACTTGCTATTCCTGTGGACTCGGTCAATAATAGTGACTCCCCCCAACCCCCATGAATTACAATGCAGAGTACTGAGCTAAAGGCACTAGGATTACTGCCCATCAGTATTTACACCAGAAGCACAGAGACGGCCATAAAGGGAAGGAATAACTTCAGTCAAACCTCGCAAGTGAAGAATTCTTACGTAGCTGTTGTGTTCCTAGTAACTAAGGAAATGGCAGCCCTCTTCAAAAGGCATGGTGTCCTCCCAAAGAGACAAATACTAGGTCACACAGACCTCTTCTCCTTCTGAGGGACCCTTTCACTTTATACAGTTGTGTGTGTGCAGTGCACCTAAATACCCCAAAGGTACCAGATCCCACCTGATCTTAAAAGCTATGCAAGGTCAGGCTTGGTTAGGACTTGGATGGAAGACTACCAATTAAAAACCAGGTATTGTAGGCTATATGTCAGTGGAAGGAACTGGCAAAACTACCTCTGGTTCTTCCTGACCTAAGAAAACCCTACAAAATTCATGGGATCACCCTAATTCAATGGGCAATTTGAAGGCACATACATACACACGTGTGCCTTCAAGTCAATGTTGAGTTATGACAACCCCATGAATTTTGTAGGGTTTTCTTAGGTAAGGAATAACCAGAGGCAGTTTTGCCAGTTCCTACCTCTGACTTACAGCCCACAGCATCTGGTATTCCTTGGCAGTCTCTCATCCAAGTACTAATTAGGGCCAACCCTGCTTAGCTTCAAAGATCAGACAGGATCTGATCTGTTTAGGGAATTTAGGCCACATTGCACAATTATAGCACTGTTATTCCACTTTAACTGCCATAGCTGCATTCCATGGAACCCTAGAGTCTTTTTGTAGTTTGGTCAGAAGCACCAGAGGAGTTCTTTGGCTGAGAATTCCAAATACCCCCCTGTTACTGCCGTTTTCTAGCCCAGATTTGTGGGATGTCAGATATCATTTTGATCTTTCTTCTACCATCCCTCTCCACGTGTCTGCGAGGTCCACCGGACAAGCCCGCAGTCAGGCTCAGCCCCTAATTGCTGCAATATTCCAAACAATACAGGCAAGCCAGAAATAGCCGTCTCGCTGCTTTAGGAGACCTCAAAGACAAGTATTCTATTATGTATGCACGATACTTACAAAGAACTCCCTGCCCCGAGCAGGCAACTTGACAAGCTGAACACTCAACTGTCAAGCACTGTGCATCTGCATACTGGCTATTCTATTGTCAATTTGGACCTAACTCAATCATGCTAAATTCTGACCTTTCAGAGGCTTTGTCTCTGGCCCTGAACTCATTGTTTTTCCCTAAGTACAGACTAGCCTATGGTCATATTTTCCCTATAAAAACCCCTGGTTTTGTGAGCTTCTTCAGATCGCTCCGAACTTTCATCCCACCTTGCTGCCGCTGTGTCTGGCGAGCCTTCCCCTCAGTTCCACGCACTGAGACTGCATATCTCCGGGCTTCAGGACAGGTGTAGTATCACCCAAACCAGCAATCCCTCTTAATATTTCCTCTGTCCCACTCCAACCTTTATTTCGATAGTTATCTGCATGAGTGTGTTGCATACATTGTTTGTTTGTATCTTTAATAAAGATCACCATTTTTAATCCCACATCTGTTTGCTCCTTGACTCGGCCTGCCCCCGTAGACGTTGGGTTCAAGATCTCGCTGCATTACCCTGCCTCTCGCATTGCCAGCTGTGCTCTGTGCTAATTTCCCCACCTTTTGATATTTTTAGAGCGCACTTTGGTGTCCCTTGCGGGACCCCCAGTAAACAGGGTAACACCCCTCTAAACTGAAACTCCAGGATTTCAAAGGACAGAGCCATGGCAATTAAGGTGGAACCACAGCAGTAGAACTGTGCGATGTGAAAGGACCCCAGTTGGTCTGCTTTGGGCAGAATGACATTCCTTTCCCAGCCACCTTGAGGGAAGCCCACCTTTTTTGAATTTTTTTCATGATGGCAGGGTGGCCGTGGTGATGGAAAATAGCCCCAGTTGTGCAAAATGGGCTTCCTTACAAGTAAGCAATCACATATTCCTGAATTTGTTGACAAGTTATTTTCATTTATTGATATGTTTAACAATTGCATTACAAGCCATCTCTAGCACTGCTGGTGAGCTGAGACAGAATCTGAACAAACAAGTACCCAGCCAAGTTTTGGAAAATGTTACCTAGAGTAAATTTACATTGAGCAAACTTTGCAAGGTTTCTGTTGTCTTCCTACACTCACCTGAGAACACTTGCGTCACAGTTTGACAAACCCATCTTCCTGCCAGTCTCCCATCTTACAATATCTCTCCTAAAGAGAGCCGATTGGCACTCCTCTACCTTTTACTCCCCTCTCCTCAAGCTGGGGCCCTTTCACATCACACATAAACAAAATGTTGATATATTTAGAAGGTAATCATGACTCCATATCTATACAGGAGGATATTCTGGCCTCACAAAAATGGATGGAGATAGCCTTTCAAAAAGAAAAAGAAAAAAAACCTGTGCTCACATTTACTACTTAAGCAAATGTTAATTCAGGAGTAATGTGTGCTTCAGTGCCGTGAGAGAGCTTAAAAAGAAAAAGCCTACAAAATAGTGGGGCATTGTTGTGGAAGAAAAGTAGAGCTTTTCTGGCTTTCACCAATTTTAATTTTTATGCATGTGTGCTGTAATTTGAAAGGCATAATGCTAACATGTGCACTAGCAAAACATAATGCCCAGCACTGTTTGATAGTTCAAGGGTCACTTGGAGTACTTAAAAATGCAATAGCCTTGCAACAGAATCATGATCCTGAGGAAAAACATCTATGCAATCTCTTCCTCACGCAAGAAGAGGGAACAACTTTACATCCTGACAAAACTACACACATAATATGGATCTGTTCATTTGGAAAAGCTCTCTGTATCTTCACTTCCCACCCCTCTCCATTTCCACTATAATGGACATTTCACTGAGAAAATGGCCAATGAACAGGGAGGCCTTGTTCTGGTTGGGATCAGGCCCCCATTGATTTGCTGTTATTGAAGCAAACAGTAGTGGATGCTGCTGTCGGGAACTCAGAAGCCTGGCTTCCCTCAGCCATTTCCTGGAACAGGTCTTGCACATATGGCCTTGGGTCTCAGAAGCTGTATACACAAACACTTAACATGCCTTAGACCCTGGACTGGCTCTCATGCCTTTGCACAAACACACACACACACCAGCAATTTCTGACTTCTGCACGTAGCATGTCTATCAGGGTTTCTCCATGGACACACAGTAACTACTGAATCTGGTGGCTGGCTGGGACTCCCATGTCAGTGTGGGTGGTGACTCTTCTTTGGGTTTTAGTCCAGACTTGAAAGGAGATATCCAAGATGCTGAAGCTGTTCTGGGGAAAGGATTTAACAGCACACGCTAAACTTTGGGCTAAATTCCAGAGAAGATTCATCACCCCACTGTGATACGTTTCACTGAGAAACAGTAATTGTTCCAAGCCCAGGCAGCTTGCTACTGTCACAGTATTTAGTTCATAAGCCACTGGACCCTGTTCAAAGCACTGGGCTTCACATGTGAAGCATTAAGGGGCTTGAAGTTAAGTTGTTTGAAAGACTGACATCACCAATATAGGCCATTTCTGCACTAGCCTGTTATAGTGCTATTAATTCCACTTTCAACATTCTATAGAATCCTGGGATTTGCAGCTTGGGGGGGGGCTTTAAGGCCCCTCTCTCAACTGCAAACCCCAGGATTCCATAGGATGTTGAAGGTGAAACAATAGCATTACAACGGGCTAGTGTGGGAATGGCAATAATCTTGTAAAATCTGCTTCCAGGGTCCTTCTCAAATGCTTGCTGTTAAGACTGGATATACTAATACGCCCAAGAAACCTGTCTCCAAAGAGGCTTTCTTGGTAGACTTTTGAAAACTGTGTAACTAATTCCTCTCCTGTTTTTTTCTTTTGTTTGATTGAAACATGATATTGTGGTTCATTGCTTATTGTTATTAATTATTTGTTGCATTAATGTAAAATGAAACTTTAACATTTTTTAAAAAACTTCTTACTGACTTCTATCTTCACATTTCTTTATGGGCAAGCTCTGAAGACCTCCTTCTTCCATGCTGCTTTAAGTAGCAATAACCAATGGAGCAAAGTGGGATGGCCAACCCCTGAATTTAATGCTGCCTGGGGAAGATGTTCATATGGGCCATCCCTTCCACAAATCCCTCCCCAAGTCTTATCTCTGCATGTGGAGTTTTCCCCACACTTTGCTGACCCTCCCAATGGGAAGGCATGAGGGAAACAAGCATATAGGCACATTCTCTGTCTTGCTTTTGCAAATGGGAATGGGATGGTGACGGTGGCGTCCCTGAATACTCTCCAACATTTCACAGATAAAAATCAGGACACATGTGGCTGAGCAACAACAGAGTGTGGTCAAGATGGCAAAAGTGATTCAGCGGGAGGAGCAGACAAACTAGAAGAGAACACAGCAGTTTGCTTTTGCCTGAGCCTATAAGGAAGGGCAAGACTCTGTTCTCTCCCCTCTCCTAAGTTAACTGACTGCAAACTGTTTTTGCATTGTGAAATCAGTTTGCAGCAAGTGAAGTAAGCTGAGGACAAACGGGGGAAGCGGGAAGAGGAAAAAGATGTTGGGACATTTTAAAAGCATCTGAAAAAGTAGGATGGCAAAGGATTAATCAAGACTGTCCCTGTCAAATGAGGACAGTTGGAGGTTACATTCCTACATTCTCTGAGGGGAGATAACAGCAGGAACAGAGCTTCCTCTGGCTTACATCATCCCCACTGGCCTTTCCCTGGTATCGGCTTTTCTCGCACACAGCACTGCTAATTCCTTGAGCTAAGTGTCAACTCCAGGAATATTCCCGTAACTGGTGCCTTCACATGGGTCCTCAGGGATGAGGGAAATCGAGGGGTCATAGCCACTGCACCCCTTGACATCATCCAGGCAGCACAGAACTCATGGAGAGGCTCAGCCATGCCCAAATAATATTTCCCACCCCTGAATGAGCATGTGGAAAAACTTCTCAAGTTTGTGAAGTATCTTATCTGAATTTTTCCTTGCTCTTGTTGAGTGTATCACTTTGCACAGGTGAATAAAAGTGCTTTAAATAGAGAAATGTGTGGCCTTCTTTATTAGGCAAAGTGAGAAAGACCACCTCAAGATCACAAATTGCCATTTATTTAATTTGCTGAGCTACATAATCCCATGGGAGGCATGTCAATGGATTTCCTGCTACATGGGTCAAAACTGTATATGGTTCTGGAAGCTGCGTCAACATTCCACACCATGGTGACAATCCCTGCCTCTCCCCATCATCTGCCTCTCTTGCTATCATATTAGGAATCATGCTCTGACAAGCTCAGCTTGCTTGGAGTACAGTGATGTTGGTAAGAGAGGTCATACTTTCTTTCCCTCGGGGTGAGTTTCCTTACAACTCCAGGAACCACACCCCTGGCTGGGCCCCAAGACAGAGCCCTTAGCCCTCTTCTGCCATCTGGTTCCTGCAGGACTGAGGAGGACAGGGATGATCAGCACAGGCCACAACTCCCAGCCTCTTGCCTTGTGAGTCTTTCCTGGAGATGGGAAAGTCATCATTTCCAGCTTTGTATGACGAATAGTTACATGTTGAATCACTGTCTTGACCAAAAAAAAAAGTTCACAAGCTTTTCTGGAAGAGAAGAGTTAAAAACGTTTTTCATTTAAATAGGGTTGCAAATTCCTGACAAGGCAGAGAGAGATTCAGGAATCAGGCAGGTCAGGAACAAGAGCCCATATAAAACATTCTGTTCTTCCTCTGTCATGAGCCTTCAGTCATCTGACAGTCAAATGTTCATAAACTGACCAGGCTTCTCAAAAGCTGAATAGCAACTTTGGCCACTAAGGAAAGAAGTGTGTCTTCCCACAGAAGTGTGTCTTCCCACAGAAGCACATCTGAAGACAAAGTTTTACATCTCTCTGAGCAAAGAAGACGTTTCAATGCAGCAAAAAAGTCATCTTTATTGCCCACCCAGTCACACGCCCACACCATTCTTGCAAGTTAATTATGCCCAAGCAGGATATCCTGCATGACACAAACAAGTGCCCCTGACTCACACTCGTGCCACTTTGTGCTACATGTTAATGTGAGATAAAAAGTAGAATATAGCCATTTTAAAACTCGCTGTACGTTCTGGTCAATGTAGGTTTCATGCCCACACTTCAAAGGGACTTCACCAAAAGCCTCATATGTGAAATTTAAGCTTCATATATGAAAACTCTCAGAAGGTTCTTGGATACAGGGAAAGCACAATCCTTTCCATGCCAAAGGCACATGAATGTGTGTGTGTGTGTGTGTGTATTTGGGGAAGAAAGAAAGGCAAAGGGAAGGAATCAAAATATAAAAAGGGATTATACCTCAGACTTCAGTTAGAGAAGAGGATTAAATTGGGTAACTGAGCTCATCAGGACTAAGCCCTGGGCCCTTTCACTGAACAATTATAGGGCTGTGGTTTAATTGCTACGGCTGCATCCTCTGGAAATGCTGGGATCTGCAGTTTGGTCACAGGCACCCAATGAGCTCTCTGGCTGAGGATTCTAACGGCCCCTCCCTCAGCTGCAGATCACGGGATTCCATAGGGTGGAACCATGGCAGTTAAAGTGGAATCACAGTGCTGCTATAATTGTGTAGTGTGAATTGGCCCAGAAGGCTGATTCTGATGTGATACAGATACATTTATGGAACGTACAAAATACAAGATCCTTCTTCAAACACTATAATCATGGTGAGTGTATTTACATGAGTGAAGGAAGGACTGCCCACTGGTCCATACCTGACTAGTGCACAAGTTGAGCAGATTGTATGTACAGGCTCTACACACATAGCCTCTGAGCACAAGATGTGAGACCATGCAGAAATCAGGGACTGCTACTGCAGACAAGTACTTTGAACAGGTAGGATCTGTTCATACAGCCTCTTCACTCTGAACCTCCCTCACCTGTCTTCACTCACCCTAGAGCACATATTTGAACAGAGTTATAATAAAAAGAGAGTCCATGAGCATGTGAACATTGCATTTCCCTTACCACTGGAAACCACTGGTACTGACAACCCATCAGAATAGTACAATTAGCTCTGTTCTTGTGCTTATTTGCAGAAATGATCAGACAACAAGTCTTCACAATGTAATCACTTGCTGATATACACTTCAGGCTGGTGTTAAAAGGCACAAAGCTACAGAGTCATTTGAAAAGTTCTGTCACTATCACAAACCAGCACTACGTAAACAGTCATATAGTACATCCTGTCTCTTTCCTGACTACTGGCCTGAATGGGAAATGTTGTTGGAGGAAGAAGGAACCTGGATGAGAATCTGAGGTTGCTCAGAAACAGGCCTTAGGGGAATTCTCTGTCCTAAGTATGAGGCAAGGAGTATTAATTTAACCACTCATCACAGACTGGCCAGTGAAGTACATCCTGTCCCATTTTGCTCCGCAGTTGTACGTATTTCTCATGCTGTTTACTGATGTCATTCGTTTTCTGCTGCAAAAGAGTTGCATACTTATCTCTAGCTTTTGCTGCTATCTAAAGGCTGCCATCTTTTTCTTGACTGAAAATCCTGTGTTGAATAAACAACATTACAGGTAGAAAAATCCTTTCTCATTTAGAGCAAGGGCAGCTCTGCTTGAAATGTGTGCATGTTGTGAAAATATTAACAGCGTAGAGCTTCTGTCAGGAAAAAGGAGCCAATCCTTCCCTCTGCTCTCTTCCTTTCCTCCTGACAGACCCTTTCTGTCCCTGTCTCAGTCTAGGAGGCATTTTCCTGTCCTTCAGCTTCTTCAGTTCACCGTTTATGATGCCATTTTTCCACAATCACTTCATAGCTATAGAATTAGTTTACTCTTCCAAGCTTGGGAGGAAACTTTAAAGAAGTAATTACTTATAGTTCCACGGTTAAATCCCATTTTAGTCTCAACTAGAGCAGACCCATTGCAATGGATGGGACTTGTTTGTCACCACTTGAATAAGTTGCATTGATTTCAATGGATCTACTCTAGTTGGGATTCAACTTGGATTTAGCCAATAGTCCTAAGTTTCCTCAAAGAAGTTAGCTACCACTAAAGCTGCAATGTATAAAGACTAAGTTTTTACTTCTTATGTTTTCACTTAGAAAAAATTTGGAAGTACAAACCACTTTCTTCTCCTGCCCATCTCATTGTCAGTTCAACAACCACAACAGAGTATAAGCCAGTGGCATGAAGCACACCACAAGTCAGCACTTGAACCATGTGACATCCTTCCACCCTGCAATTTTTAAAAATAAAATCTCAAAAGGTTACAGCTGCATCACATAAGGAATAAGGTTAAGCTATAATAGAAACCTAGTGTAGTGCAACAAAACACAACAAAATCCCAAATCCATAAAACAGTGATAATTTTATTGGGCCAGCTATAAAGTACAAAATACATCATGCAAGCTTTTGAAGCTTCACTGCCTTCTTCATCAGGCAAAGATGTTAAAAATTATACAGGAGAAGAAAAGTGATGATGTTAGAGTCAGAGGCCTACATTTTGTCTCAGGTGCTACCTCCGTTGTCAGGATGCTCTAGAGTGCCAGTTCTTAACCTGTGGTTCATGGACTCCTGGGGGTATGCAATATCCTCAGGGGGATCCATGAAGTTTTTAAGAAATGTTATGAGCTTATAAATTTGAAAAAAAAAAGAATTTTGTTGTTTAGTGGTTGTTACTTAGTATTATATTATATATTGGATTTTGTTTTGCCTTTGTGTGCATGATCTTTTTTCTCTTTTGCTTTATATTTTCTTTGCTTGTTTGCTGTTCTATGTTTTTATATAATTAATAAAATTAAATTAAAAAAAAGAAGAAGGAATAGTGGGCAGACGGTTGGTCATACATAGAACTCAAAAAGCATCAGTCTTTTGCCAGTGATGGACATCATTTATAAAAAGTTTTATTACAATATCCATTAGTTTTGTTACTTTTTTCTCCCTTCTCTCCAAATTTGAAGATCTTTGATGAGCAAACTGAAGTAAACAGGCTTTCAAATCTTAAGTCTTGGTTGACCATGGCAACAAATGATATTTAAAGGGGGTAAAGAAAAAGTTTAGGAACCACTGGTCTAGCGGGATCCTCCCCAGTCCCTTCAGGGACTACGAAGGGGCACGGCCTCTGCCTGCATTGAGATCCCCCCCAGACCATCTTAACTGACAACTGAGACAAAACATAGGCCTATGACTCTAATAACTGTCATTCTTCTTCTCCTGTGTGATTTTTAACATCTTTGCCTGAAGGAGAAGCCGGTGAAGCTTCAAAAGTTTGCATGATATATTTTGTGCTTTTTAGTTGCGCCAGTAAAAGTATCACTGTTTTGTGGATTTTGGATTTTGTTGTATTTTGCTACAGGCCTACGTGGCTACCCTTGAATATGCTTATTGTAATGTAGTTGTACTCCAGCTATTTGGAAAGAAACAAATTGCAAACAACCACTGGTTTGCAAGTAGTTCTTGGGAACTCGCTGTTCCATATCTCTATTCCTCACTCATACCTAATGAGCATGTAGATATCAAAGTGATCTTCCTTTATTGAAACTCCATGCACCTCCCACCAGCCACTGTCTTAACACCCGCTGTGAAATAAACACAACAGTATGAAACCAGCTCTGGATCTAATAGTGTCAGCATCCCTGCACTCTGCAAGATCTCAAGAAAATTAGACAAACAAGGAGACTTTTCTGCTTACTTTGGCTGCCCTGACTCAGCCTCCTAGAACCATCGCAGCAGGAACCAGAGAGCTGTTTCCAAAGGAAACACTTGATCGGTTCAGCAAACTCACAGTGGGACAATTCGGAAAGAGGGCAGCCCTTTCAAAGTCTACACCAGCCCCGTGTCTAGGTGGAAGCAATCAAGTGTTCAGTACAAACCATGAAGTCTGTTGCCCGCTCTAATCCTGAACCAAAGTTTTGTGGCTCAGGGTTTGAGTTTTTTTGTATCAATATCGCAGAGGAAGATCTTCCTATTGCTATATTCACTCCACAACCATGGAGCTGTGCCTTGTTTGTGACAACACACACTGATGCTGCACATTTAAATGACAGTAAGATAAGATCTGAGGTAGAGAGTGGGAAGTAACTGGGGCTGAGGGATTGCATTGCCCCACCCGATCCACCAGAGGCCACATGCTCACTGAAGAAATTCAGCCACCTGAAAGCATCCCAGCACCACAGTTGCCACTGAAATTCAGCAGCACCTATGAAGGCCTCCCCATTCACCATAGAGCCCTGGAAACTGGAAGAGTGTCTTATTCTCTTCCGAAAGGAGAAAAGGGGTCCATTTTGTGTTAGTGCTGAGTTTCAACAGCAACACACCTCTTTTGACAGTGGTGATGATGGCAGGGGCGGTGAGGGCAACAGAAACAAATGGCAACTGCAGAATTGGCCAGATGGTTACAAAATTAGCCAGGGGTAAGTCTGGGCAGCCCACAGGACGTGCCCACCCCTGATGTAGGGAAAAGGAGAAAAAGAGCCAGAGCAACATGCAGAGACTCAACTAAAGAAGGGAAGCACAGGTAAACAAGGTCATTCAGCATTCAGGTAAAGAGTTTTGAATTATATATGTTTTGTGTATATTTTCCAATGAAAGGAACACTTTGGGAGAGCTCTTACTGACCTCAGTGTTGTTGTTTTGAGTACAAATGTACGTATTTGTATAAAGATACTGTAAAGTTGGAAGAGGGAGCTGACCTTCTCCTGGGCCCAGGTCATATTTAAGCAACTGAATGCCTCTGTGAGGATGGATCTACAGGAGTGGTGGAATGAGCATTGAGAGCAGTGGTGGGCTACCTCCAAAGATCTTGGCAATTCTTGGCAAACAAATGTGGAAAACATAACAATGGTCCACAAACTGGAAATGCTCAATATAAATTCCGATCCTGAAGGAAGAGGAAAGTAGGAATTTTAATAACTGTCAGAACACTACATGAATCTTCCATGCAAATGAAGTGATAATTTTATACAAAAGTCTAACCATGTATGGAGCAAGAAATGCCAGATATCAAACCTACATTCAGGGAAAGAAGCCCTACAGATGATTTTGCATATGTAACATTTGTTTATGGAGTATAGTGAATTTCAGAAGAAAATGCTTTACAGATTGTAGCAAAGCATGAAAAACAATGGATTGCTCTAAAAAGAAATGAGATTGTCATGGTGTGCAACCCACACCCTGGACAAGAGGGCACTTTCAGGACAGAATATGGAAAAACAGAATGATTTTTAACTGGCAAGAAGGTCAGTCAAGGCTACATTCTATCACTCTTATATCTTATATACACCACCCTGCTGAGTGCATCATATAGAAAGTGAGATTAGACTTTGAGGAAGGAGGTATAAAAAAAATGGAGGAGAAGCATCAATCATTTAAGATATGTAGTTGACACCATGTTACTGAAAGAAAGTAGCAAAGCTTCAAAATGTTTATTGATGAAAATTAAGGTAGAAAGTATAAAAGCAAGGCTACAGCTAAATATTATAGATAAACAAATAATGACCACAGACCACTTCTATAACATTAAAGTCGATAATCAAGACCTTAATATTGTTAAACCTTGGCTGAGTCATTAATGAAAACGGAGACTGTAGTTAAGAAATAAGAAGGCGACTCATGATTAATCTATACCAGGGCTCTGCCCCAGCTCCAATGTGAACTGTTCTTGTTCCAGTGTGGTTCCTTTTGTTCCTTTTAATCCAGCTTGGAATGAGGAAGGAAACCGCATGAGTCCGCCATCATGGAGACAAGCCAGCTTAAGGGGGCATAACCACTGCGGCCATGTGTTGGCTGTATCAAATTATTTTCACCCACTCAACAGTAGAATGCACAGCAGCTCGTTCCCCCTCCCCATTTCTTTTCCCTGCTGTGCGTGCACACATTCACATATCCACAAGGGCTACCAAAAAGATCACATGGCTTGCTTTTCATCCTTTGTTTTCTTTTTCCATTCATGCATTCACAGATGTTCACCTGTGCTCACCCACCTGGCACCATCACCATCACCATCCTTTCATTGGTGGCTCTGGCCTTTCAAAGTCGACACAGAATTGTGGCCTTAACAGCACGACACATCTCCTCATACAGCTATACATGTCTTCTCACAAGTAAATCACACTGAATTGGATGGGGTTTCCTCCCAAGAAAATGTGTACAGGATGAAAGTGTATGGTGGAGTCTTCTATGGTCCTACTCAGAATTAAATCCCACTGAGTTCAGCAGTGCTTAGTTCCCAGGAGCGTGGCTTTTACAGTGCTTGCTTCATGACATACTCATTGCTCTTCCCCTACTCTGCTCAAAAGGGCATTCACTGTTCCTACAAACTCAGGTGCGGAGTAATAGTTATAGTAAAGTTGAAGGCAAGTGAGGAGGTATGGGTTCGCAGGTTCTGAGTTACTGATATGTGCAGCACAGTATATTCAAAGCTTTGCCTACATCCAGAGTGCAAAGAAAAAAAAAGTGACACTGCCCTTTCCCACTGCCCTTGCTACAAATGGATATGTCCCAGGCCAGGTCACCCAACTCTGGACATGCCCCCCAACCATCCCTCCCCCACCTTCCACTCTAATTTCACTTTGAACCCAATCCTGGCTGCAAGACGCATGGTTTAAAAAAAAAAAGATCTGCCAGTTCTTTTCAAAAACCAGACTAAAACTGAGGTTTTAAAAATCATCTTAAAGTCCTCAGACATGTCAAAGATCTCATTTCAGACTGGATTGGAAGGAACATTGTGTGCTGTGCCAGGATTGAGATCAAGATAAGGCTGCATTATTTTCCCTGCATAAATTTAGCCTAAGGCATGGAAGCGCACCTATGAAGTCACTAAAGAAGTTCTTCAAATGTGAAAATATATCATTGAATACTAAAGTCAGGATCATCCAGGCCATAGTAATTCCAATTTGTATAGATGGATGGGAAAGCTTGACAGTAAAAAAATCTGACAGAGGAAAAAAAAAATCAATGCATTTGAAGTGTGGTGCTAGAGAAGAGTTCTACCAATACTTCTGACCACAAAAAAGACAAGTCAATGGGTCTGATAACAAATCAAGCTTGAACACTCACTAATTGCAAAAAATAAATTAAAAAAAATTACTAAACTAAGGCTTTGTACTTGGTCCTATCAGGAGACAACATGATTCACTGGAAAAAATAATAGGACTCATTAAAGTACATTTCAGATCGATTGGTTCAATCAAGTAAGCCATGGGCCTGAGTCTGCAAGATCTGAGCAGGTCTGGTAGTGAGGGGGGGGCTCATGGAAGTCCTCATTCATAGGGCTGCTGTATATCAAAGCCAACTTGATGGCACATAACAAAAACAACAACACTGACCACAACATTTTGGGACATGATGAAAAATATTTTAAAATAAAACCCAGAAAAGGCCAGATTTTTGAGGGATTTGGGGTGGCGCTACATCCTGTTTTACTGCAAGGGCTAGCACTAAAATCACATTTTGAAGAAAAAAATGCCACTAGAGCAACAGCAAGGTAAGTGTTTACATAGTTCTGGGGTGGTTCATAGTCCATAAAAGTGACCCTCAGGCTGCTTATGGCCCAGAAGCTACACACTTTGCCCACTCCTGATTTAGACATTACTCCAGTGCAATGTTCTCCTAAAGGCCGGGAGGTCTTTCCTGCTATGGCACACACACCTGTAAGGCTTTATCTCTCTGGTTAACTATGCTAGAGAAAAACCAGAGGGTCACTTTCAGTTCTTGTTTTGCAGAAGGTTCCTCCTTGGCAAGAAATTCCCCCACTCTTACTTTTTGTTAACGGAAGAGCCCAAAGAGAAAAGAGCCCAAACTCATGATGACATGCTATCTTCTTCCCAGCAGTGAATATTATAATGATCACTGCCTCTCGGCTAGACAAGAACACCCACACTCCCTACATACTTCCCCCAAAACACATTTGGAAAAGCAGCTGCCTGACATGTTTTTAAAAGTGATATTTCATTTGATCAGTATTACTCCCAGTTGAATTAGGCACAACCCCACTCCTAGAAGCCACAGCCTTAATTAATCTAATAGACAAATGTTGCATGTGTATGCACCTTCAAGTCACTTGTCAATTTATGGCAGCTCCAGGAATTCCATAGGATTTTCCGAGAAAAAGGTACACTGAGAGGTGGTTTCCCATTGCCTTCTTCTGTAATACAGTCTACAGCACATGGTATTCCCTGGTAGTCTCCCATCCAGGTAACAACCAAGTTTGACTCTGCTTCTCAATCAGGTGGAATTTTGTGCCTCCAGAGTATTTGGGCTTAAAGAATGTTGTATTAGATATATTTAAATCAGAGGTGGAGAACTACGGGCTGAGCAGGGGTCATTTTTCACCCCTGTCCTCCTCAGGGTGGCTGCACTAGCAGCTCTTACAAGAGTGGAAGTGATGTCATGTCACTTCCCATTTTGCGGGGGATGAGTGTTGATTTATTGGGGTAGCATTTAAATTCTAGATGAAATACTATGAAACAGCAACCACTCTTTCTGTGAGAGATGCCATCCCAACCACATCCAGTTTTTATTTGTCCTTTGGTCAAGGAGTAGGGTTAAGTCCCTCTCCAAACACTGATCTCTAGGCCGAGACCAATATCTGATCCTCTAAATCTTAATATTGTTTCTTATATGTTTCTCAGACTACTGGGTGCTTGCAGCTCCAGAATTAGATAATGGAATATATCAGTATACAGAAGAGGGAGAATGGGAAACCTGTAGTCCTACATATGTTGTGGGACTCCAGCTTCCCTGACCAGTGGCCATGTTAAGTGAAGCTAAAGACAGCTGGAGTCTTGTGGCATCTGGAGTGCCCCAGCTTCCCCTCCAGTGACATGGAAAAGCTGCAAGTTCTTGCCTTCTCTTCCACAGATCACCTTCTGTTACAAAGGCCTTGGGCACTCATACCACCTTCCTTCAGTGACATTTCTAAATTCTCTTCATTGAGCAAATTCTTCTATTTGTCTTGGACTTCAAAAGTTGAGAATATCAAGGAAAAGGAGGAGGAACAATCTAATAGAAAACTATCCACCCAATCTGTCTTGGATTGATCTTTTTTTGCAATGGCAAATATATATATATATAGAGAGAGAGAGAGAAGGAAAAAATCCTTCAGTTTCCCATATACATAATGAAGTTGAAGCATACAAAAACCTGTTTGAATCAGACTCAGTAGGCCTGTTTGCCTCTGTATTAGCGATGCATGGATCCGATGCAGTTCAGTTTTCCCCCAATACCATGAAAGTGATATTCAGTGGCAGCTGGTGGCTTCCATGTCAGTAGAGTGATGAATCCATTCCAGGATTTAGTCTGAACATCAGTGGAGCTATAACCAAGATGCTGAACCTGGGAGGGAGGGATAAAGTTCAGCAGTTTGGATAGCTCCTTTAATGTCTGGACTAACCGTGAATGTATTCACTGTCCCACTGACACGGAAGCCACAGGATAATATCATGGTCCTTTGCTTCAGATTACTTTATTACCTTAAAAAAAAAATCCATATTGATTCTCAAAGCTCATAAATCTTGAAGTACTGTCAGTCATAAGAACCCAGGATGGAGCCTCACACAGAATCAAACCCTTGTCAGTCCATCTAGTCGTTTAGAGAGAAGCAGCAGCTCTCAGGAGTTTCAGATAAAGCCATTCCAAGAAATCAAAGAGCTGAACCTGAGGCCTTCTGGTGCAAAGCATGTGCTTTACCACTAAGCCATTCTGTCAGTCCCAGTGCTGCTTGTCCAAACAGTGGGGGAGGGGGGAACCAAAAAAATGAAACCTCTTGTCTTAGTTCAAATGTCTTTTCCTTCACTTTTTATCAACTTGAAGGCCTAGAACAACAAAGATGCTGCAAGATGCTCCTATGTGGATGCAGCCAACTTCTTCAAAAAGAAGAAGTGAAATAGAGGAGAGCTGACTTTCATTTGAACATGAATTCAGATCTTTGTGACATAAAATTTTTTGTTACTGTTGTTGTTGGGTGCCCTCAAACTCATCACAGGGTATTTTTTGCAAGATTTGTTCAGAGGGGTTTGCCATTGCCTTCCTCTGCAGCTGAGAGAGTGTGACTTACCCAAGGTCACCCAGTGGTTTCTGTCCCAACAGCTTTGTTTTTACACAGCGAAGAATCTTGTGAATCTACTAATCATCACATCTACACATTTCTAGAATTGTGTACTGTGAAGTACGGTGTACACTCATGGTCCTAAATATATAAATAAAGCTAAATAAATAAATATTACATTCATTTATTAGTTGCATGACCATCTATACAAACGCAAACTTCACAACATTTAGAAATCTGCACTTGATTATCTTCCTTCATTTAAACAAACTGGAACAACACCACAAATGGCAAGAGGAGTAAGAGAAAAATTTCAGATGCTGAAAAAGAGTTTTTATGCCAAACCTGACACTTTTTGACCAATAGCCCTTCTTTAAAGACAATATGCAAACATATGGAAACATGAATGAGATTTCAAATGTATATAATTAGCAGTTAAAACTTTTTAAAATATCACGAAAGCATTAGAATTGCATTGTGAAGCATTAGGAACTAACAATTTTCAGGATAAATAGGATACAAAACAGAAAAATTCATGAAACTTCAAGTAGCAAAGCTTACACAACCATTTAGTTCACACACACAGAGAGATAGAACAGTGTGTGTACAAATGTAACAGTAGGTTTGAATAAAATACAGAAAGCAGAAGGTAGCTTTTTTTATTACTATTATTCTGGTTATCCTTATTATCTAAAGACATTTTAAGATCCTTAAGCTTCCATCATTTAACTTACATGTGAGCAGGGAAATGAAAAAAAACATATTCTTAGCATCAGATGTAGAAATACACCTAAACTCCCAACTATTTTTTTTTTTTTTTAACATAGCAAGCATATTATGAATCCAGCAACAACAGGATCTGGAATTTTGCATCCACTTCTTAGCTGGGGAGGGGGCATCTGCAGAAGCACATGCATCATTAGTAGGTGACCTTTAGAAATCCCCAGTTGACCCCCTTCCTTGCTTAGCTAGCTAGCCCTTTTCCACTGTGCTTCTCAGAAGGTGATGAGCTCACTACCATGCAGAGAGAGGGAAAGTAGAAAAGAAACATCTGACCAATGTAGAAACTGTACTGAATCCTATCTTCCCCCTCGAAACAAAAAAGTATGGGGGTGGTAAAGCAGACACAAAACAGAAAACTGTGGCTTTGTGGCTAAAAAAAGAAAAAGAAAATCAGGCTATTTCCCTGACAAGGTTATATTGTCATCTTTAGAGAACAGAATAATGATAATCAAGAAAATGAGATATGGGAAGATTTCATATTTTTTAAGTTTTCCCTGTTTCACAGAAGAAATCTCCCCTTCCCAACTATTCTGTCCTTTAAATATGATTATAGAAACACTGAGCCATCTTGTGTTTTGGTCTTTTCCTTGTGGGATTTGTCAAAACCGGCCAGGTAGGGTGCCATTGGACCAAAGGGGCCTTTCTAGGGTAACAGATTCTCCAGAATACCTAGTGGGACTAGACGGTAAGGCCTGTATACCCTGAAGACACTAGACCACCATGCCCCCTGATCTTGGAAGCTAAGCAGCATTAGCCTTGGTTAGTACTTGGATGAAAGACCATAAAGGAATATCACATACAGTAGGTTATATTTCAGAAGAAGGCAATGGCAAACCACCTTTGAATCTTCTTTGTGTAAGAAAGTCCTATGAAATTCATGGGGGTCATGAATTCAAGCAATTTGAAGGCGCACGCACACGCACACACATGCACACACACGAGATTTCCTCCCTACTTCCTTGGAAAGAGGGGAAAGGACAGAATAAAAGAGGTTGTAAAAAAAGGATAGAATGGGGAGGTAGTTTGAAACAAGGATCTGTAGATGGAGCAGAAGGTCTGGCAGAAGAAAAGAGAGAGAGGCCTGTAGTGAGGTTGGATGGGAAGTTCCTGATCTTTGGGGAGAGGGTAACAGAAGATGAACTAATATCCTGTGGTATTATACAATCATCCTAGGGCAGACTATACATATTAGATAAACAGAACTGTCAAAGGGAAGGCGTTTTGAAGAAGCACTTGGCATCTAGAACTGGAATGCTGTTAGGGTTGCCAAGGGGCAAGCTTATCAAGGCACGTGATGATTCTTGCATAGGACAAATAGGAAGGGGCTCTAGATGGGGTGTATGTGTCCACACACACACACCTATGAGGACTTAGAAGAGGTCAGCACAGCACTAATGTTGGCAGCACAATGGTTGTGCTGGATGTGGTCTCAGGCAAGTGTACGAAAGATAGAATATGCGAGGGAGGAGCAGATGGTTTTAGTGTTTGCCTTAGCGCTACTATTGCTTTCGTCCTCCCAAAAAAACAAGAGGGGGAAAAAGTGTTTGGGTCAAAAATCCCCTCCCACTCTCACAGGAGCCCCTATGGCATTTTACTGACTTGTCCCTTTTTAAATTATTATAGCTGATGACAACAGTAGCCTCAAATGCTGCACACTAAGGCCGAAAGTGTGTGCTTTGTGTTATTGTATAATTTGGACACACACACCCTGAGCTGAGCTGGGAACAATGTGGCAGCTGTGCTGTTCTGTTTCCAGTCAGCTCTCAAGGTGAAAAAACAGATGCTGGTCCTTTGCAAGAAAAATAGAAAAGAGTGTGGAAGAGAAGGAAAAGGCTATAGCCTCAGTCGTAGTGGTCAGTGCCAGCTAAAGTAGACCCATTAAGTTAATAGTTGAATGGTGAGTCAGCACATAGGTAAATCCCATAGATTCAGTGGGTCTAGTCTAGCTGGGGTTAACAGTACGTTTCAGACCTATGTTTTCCACATCATAAACAACTCATCCCCATATGTTGATTCTGAATAATAAGACATTTGTGGCTCTCTTGGAGATGAGGATTTAAAGTTGACAATATGATCAGACTGCAGAGAGAACTTAGACATTTCTGCACTAGACTATTATAGCACTATTATTCCACTTGCAACATCCTATGGAATCCTGGGGTTTGCAGTTTCAGGAGGGGCCAGTGGTCATGCTGGGAGAAAGATTCTGGGAGCTGTAGTCCAAAAATAACCTTTTCTAGACCCTGGGAAATGGTGGCTTTAGAGGAGGAAAAAGAAGAAAGCCAGAGAAAGGAAGCCAGAGCTTCATGAACTGGAGAAGGCAGCTGAGAGCAAAGGGCACAAATCTGTGACATTATTTTATGTGGAGATTCCATGGAAAGGTAAATATGGGCACACCTCAGTTAGTGAAGTAGATGTGTTCCTGGGTATTAACATCTTTAACTGAAACCCTGGCATTAAAGGCAGAAATAACATGGAAAGAGTGGGGTTAGGTTGCTGGACTACAAAGATTAAGGGCAGTTCAACACGTTTCTGCACACTTTTTATCCAAAACTAACAATTTATGCACATGAAATAATACAACCAGGTCAAGGGAGCCTTGAGGAAAAAGAAACATGTTGATCCTTCTAGAGACCACTTGAAAGCTTCTTCCAAGGGTGATTTTTCTTTCTTTCACCAGCCTCCACTTTTTTTATGATTTCCATTTTGGTGGCCAAACTTATAGATCTATGCTTTTTAACGAGGAGGGGGGGTACTGGTGAAGTAGGTATATCTGCACGCCCCATCCTCTCTGTTTTCCTGTTGATCCTATGCTCCATAAGGAGGCAGCTGGACGCAGCTGCTATTTACCTTGTTTGTTGTAGGGAGACACACACAGCTGCAGTACAATCAGCTAGAGTAGAATCCCATTCTTTCCCACCTCAAGTTTTATTGCCTTGTTTGTTGCAGACGTGTTGCTGCAATCTGGTACCAAAAGCCTGTGTTTCTCCTGCACTCCCTCACCTTACTCCCAATGCTGATTCTGCTAAATAAACCTCCAGAGAGACAGAGGACAAGCAGGAAAAGTAAGAGCTGGGCATGTATTAAAAAAACCTTGTAAAAAAAGGAACTTCTCAGTCAGAGGCTTTCTTAAATGAAATATTTTTGTACTGCCCATATTCCTTCCTAAGATGCATGTGACAAAGGTCTTTCCCACATCTTTGTTCCCCTGAACTTATTCTTCTGAATTTATTCCTGACATAGGTCTTGGCTGTCTGCCTTCTTCTCAATTTTTATGGAAATTCCACAAACGAACTAAACTCGGAAAATACACAAGAATCACTGGAAACCAGGGTTTTCCCTAAAAGATCTCATAATTTCCAGAATTCTTTCTTCCAAATTTGCTAAGCAAGCCTCATCTTGTCTGATAGGTGGAATGGTCAGAACCCCTCCAGTGGGAGAATCCTGCACAGATGCCTAGCTTGGTGGCACAAAAGAAAATAGTGATGACATTTAACATCTGGAAGGGGGCATTAAAACCCTTCTAGACTCAGTAATGTGGCTAAGGACACAAACACCAAGGCTGTAATCTGCACTTATCTGGGAGTAAGCCTCACTGAATTTAATGGGATATACTCTTGAGGAGACATGTATAGGCTTGCACTGTAAAAGGATTATGTTTTCTCTTGCAGGAAATAAATGATATCTATATTTTTCCTCCTGAAGTAAATTGCAACCCGGGAGTAGGGGTGTTTAAGACTCTGGAACAATCCAGAAACACAAGGGCAGGGAGAGAACCTGAGGTGAAAAACAATACACAAACTAAAAATAGACATGACCTAAAAAGAAGCACTGTGGGGTAAATACAAACACAGGGGTGCAGCCCAGACAGTCAGTCAAGAAAACAAGAATGAACCATTGGGGTGCACAAAGCTAAGCCCCTGAGTTGTTCCATCTGTTAACAGAACTCTACTGGGAGCTCCACTGGGAGCTTATCATCTTTTTGCCTCCAAATTAGTCCAGCCAAAACCTCTTAGCTCAGTCTTCTGTATTCCTTAGATCTTAGCTCTCCTGGGTCATGTGGCAACTGCAAGTAGGGTTGCCAGAGTGAAAACAGGAGACAGCTTCTTTACCTGTAATGGTTAAGTAGAACGGGGGAACTTCAGCAGGTGTTCTGTGTCAGACAACCAGGTAACAAACAACACTTACTGAGATTTCCTCTCCTACACAATCATGAAAGCAGGTGTCTCCATTTTTCAATCTATCAATTCTAAAAGAGTTTGACCAATGGGCAGATGCTTGCCTGCCCACTTCACTGGTCCTGCTCCTTCCAATCCAGGTGCTCTCTCTCAGGCCAGGATGTACATAGGCTCGCTGTCCTTCTGGTCTACAGGCAAGGTAGTTGTTGCAAAGACTCAACCCTACTCCATGGTTCTCTCCAGATCTTCTGCTGCAGGTGAGCCTGTGATAGCTTTTCCTGAGATGCTGGAGTTACCTCACCCAGCACACAAGTCAAGGGCTCCCACAGTGGCTTTAAACTTTTTGAAGTCAAGTTCTTCAAGTAAGAATCTGAAGAGCCATCATCCTAGATTGGTGCTGAGTCAGGCACTTGAGCAACAATGTTGTTGTCCCCTGCTGTGAGGTACGTGCAGCAAACCTCATGGATGGGCTTGTTAGTGGCTGCACACAGGTTGCACAGCAAAAGTTTGGATTAATCCTCCTTACTGATTTGGGCACCATTTATATGCTTTGTTCTTTCAATGTTTCTTTGCATTTGGTAAAATGTGCTCAGACTGAGTGGAACTGGAGATGGACTGAGAAGGGAAAAGAGATATACACGGTGTTGAACAAGTATCCTATGTTGTGATAGTTATATCCTATTCCCTATCTCAGCCAGAGTATGTAACATAATTTGTGCATTTATTTGCAGAACAGCCCTGTAAAATATCTTGTTATGATGTCTACTTGACAGCTTCAGAATTTCTGGCTCAGAAACAATGACCTGCCCAAGGTCATCCAAATATGAAGTCAGATCTAGCTCCAATACATTTTATACCAACTCTACTACATCTCTAGAATATTGAATAAAAGTAATTTGTTTCACCTTGCAAAGCCCATTTTATGTGAGACCACTCTAATGGTGTTCCTTACTCTAACTCCTTCATAGAGGTAGTGACTTTAGGGCTGGAAAAACCACTGACAAGAGGGAAATTTCTGCCTTCTTTACCTGCATGTGGACAACCCCAGATCAGGATCTCATAGACTTACTTCAGAGTAAAAAAAAAAAAGGGGGGGGACAATTTCCCACTAAGTATTTGGTGTAGCACCTAATTTTACACTGTGGTTCTGCTCTGGCCAAGAACTCAACTTAAGTAGTCATTTAATTCAAAGCCTTGTCTCCACCTAGTGGTTGTTGCATGTAAATCTCATTAAGCTTTGCCACAATGGGTCCTTCTTTCCCAGTCAATAAAAGAAAACCTGTAAGCCTTCTCAGATGTACTGTAATGTAGAAAATTATCAAAGACAACATAGACAGCGGCACATGCTTTCAGACTGGGCTCAGTCCAGAGTCCACAAATCGTATATTGAGAGGGTTGAAGAAGGTGAGAGTCTTGGGAGTGTTTTTTTCTCTCTCTCTCTTTTTTAAACCAGCCTGGTCCTTTCCTTTAAACAGAAATCTTGCAGGAAGAAATGAGTACTCAGCCACTGCAACTTTTATTTATAGAGTTCAAATGCTTGTGAAGAGAGCAACTAACATAGTAAAATTTTCTAACAGGCCTTTGACAGCTCAAAAGAGTTTGACTGTTTCTGAATTAAAATGTATGCAAACAGTATCAAGGCTCATTCTGTCTGTCTGTCTGTCCCTCTGTCACCTCAAGATCAGGTTTTTATTATGCAACTGACCTACCTCATTCACAGGATTTTGTGGCGCAGGAGGATGATTGTGGTCTTATATTTGCAACCTTCCCATTTTTTTCCGCTACTCTTTCTGTATTTTTTAAGAAAAAGTAAGAGAGGAAAGACGGAATATCTGCATGATAATTTTTTTGACCAGTAGTGCTAGGATCCAATAGAATTGCCCATAGATCCATGTAGTTATAGATATGCTTCTAACAGAAACTCTCTTGAGCAAGGAAACAGAAATTAAAGAACACCCTGAGCCTAGTCTGGAAAATAACATATAAATAGGCTAACCTGATCTGCCATACACTCCCAGAATTTGTCCAAAAACGCCATTACTTTTGCCTTGTGTTAAATGAGAGAATAGCTTATCAGAGTGGAAAAACAAAGCAAACCAATACAGTGGCCTTGATATTTCAGCATATTCTGTTCCCCAACCTCTCAAACATCATACATTTCAGCATTTCAAAACTGAATGGATGCTAGTGAAATTATTAGATGCCATATCAAAGCAAGAAGTAGGTGTTCTACCGACCAATTAAGTACATTTGGGGAACAGCAGCAGCTACACACGCAATACTAGCAAATAATTAATACACATAATGAGAAACAAATCTTCTACTAACTAAATTGTCACCACAGATAAATTAGACCAGTAATTTTACCTTACTTTGCAGCTGATACATGCTACATGGGATTATTCTCACATTACCTGGTCCTGCTCACATAGGACATTGATAAACCAGGGGTGGGGAACCTGTGGCCCTGCACATATTGTGGGACTCCAGGTCTCATCAACCCCTGTCCAAATGTCTTAGTAAGGGCTGGTGGAAGTAGTAGATCAACAACATCCACAAGGCCACTTGTTTCCTACTTTGTGTTTATGAATCTCATGTCACCTGTTGACCTTTGGCAACCCCATATATTTCATAGGGTTTTCTTAGGCAAGGAATACTCAGAAGTGGTTTTGCTAGTTCCCATCCTCTGAAATTTAGCCTACAGCACCTGGTATTCATTGGTGGTCTCTCATCCGAGTACTAAACAGGGATGACCCTGCTTAGCTTCCAAGATCATTCCTGAACTGGCACCTTTAAGGTATTTAGACCTTCTACCACTCTAATAAATGCTCCAAAGGGGAACACATGCAGGATGTTGGTGCTGCTGTAATTCCATACCACGTATCTTTACTGCTTCTCTTGACCACTATCCTTCTCTGCTACTGTGGGGCAAAATTAGCAACTTACTAGCCACAAACAGTCATGAGTTGCACAGATAGTGGAAGTCTATGCAGATCTGAACAGGCATAGAGGACGTCTATAGATCTGCTTTGTCGCAGAAAACATGACTTCTGACCTTTCTAGCCCCAAATGTAATGCTGCTTGTTCTCCTACTCACTAGACCAGAAATGAAAATAAATCACATAGATGATTGGGAGATGGGGGTGGGACTGCATATAACGGAGCTCATATAGAAGTTACACCATCTCAAAATTTGGATTGGATTTGTCAAAACATAAGCTAGACAGACTGACAGCTACTGATGTATCACCCACATAGGTGCTGTAACAAAAGACAGCAATAACTCTTTGACAAAGACCAGATGGCAAAGAGAAAGTACAGCTGACTGGCATGGGTAGAATGTCTTCATACTCCCAAATCTCTTCATAGTTCAAAACCGCAGAGATTCTTGTTTGTGCCACTACTTACCAATATATTTAAGGTTCTATGTCCCAGATACATATTTTCAGACACATTGGTTAGTCCCAACTAGAGTAGACCCATTGAATCAACTGTAGAATGGTGATACAATACTTAGATAAATCTGGTTGACTGAATGGGTCTACTCTAGTTGGAACTAGCAATAAGAGTCAGGGCACCATTTGAACTGCATGACTTCATAACACAGGATTTTAGACTGATTTGTTATCATTTGGGGTCATTTGTGAAGTGTGCTGGCAGCTGGAGGGTGAGGACAGAATAGGAAGGAAGAAGAATAGGAGACATTTTCCCTTCCTTCCTAAAAGGGTTTTAATTGCACCCAGGCCAAAAAACCTGATCAGCAACTGGGAGATCCTAATCCAAATGTCTGCAACCCCTTCTATATTCCATTTTAAGTAGAAACTTCATAGTTTCATCATCAGTCACCACCACAACCACCCCTTTTTGGCATTGTTTCCATCTAGTCTGATGAACAGGGATGAAGAACATGAAATCTTGCATACTATTTCATGACCCATGAAATGGCTTATAGCTAATTTTGGATTTTTCCCCCCTTAGGACTTACAAGGCTACTTTTACTTTTTAATACAAAGTCACACTTCACATCTCCTCCACAAATGAGTTCATGAGACTGCATTCAACAGAAATCTGTGGGTTAAAGGGTATCAAAGTTGCTAAACACAGTCATTGTGGTAAGCCTGAGCCCACACCCTTAGGTTTTCCTCTGCTGGTGTGATGTGTCAGTTCTGCTTCTGTAATACAAGAAACTGGGCCTTGAAAGTGTGAGACAACAGGCCTTTGTCACTTCCTGGAGATCTCCAAGAAGCACCTGGTTATCACCTTACAGTTGAGTCAGGGCATTTACCAGCAGAGTGGAAATGTCTGAAGGTCCTGTGGGTGATGGTGTCTTAAGTTTTGTTTCTGGGCATATTTTGTTACCCTTGCACATTGCTAAGCAATAGGCTATTAATTATACCCATCACACAGTCTCCAACCACTAGGTCAGCAATTGGGAGCCTCCAGCCCACAGAGGTTCCTGCCAAGTACTGACTTGTCCCGAACTCAACTAGCCTCCTGGAGGCTAGTTGAGAAAGAAATTCCCACAGTTATCTCCAGTTGTGACCAGAGTTAACTGTAGGGATTCCTACTGTTTGCCACTTGCTGTTTCTGTTGGGACTGTGGGGCATTTAAAGCCAACCACACACTCAACCGGCACTTCTAGGAGCTATCTAAATCCCTGACCTTGGTACTTAATCTTCTTTCATGCTACATAATTATAACACTACTAGCATATTTACCCAGCATCGCCCAGGATTTTATTTTCTTATAGGTAACATTTGTTAGAAATACCTTAAGAATTACCATATCTTACCTTAGGAATTAGATGCAGTTGAAATACATAGATTTGAGATCCTGTGTCTCTAATTCCCCAATCTGTCTTGTCCAGTACATGTAACTTTTCCCCATATTCCCCAATCCAATCTGTATTCAGAGTTATTAACATACAGAAGTTGGGTTCTTGAGGAATACACCGCCCTCCTCCTTGCTGCTCGGCCTCATCTACATAGCAACCAGCCTATTCAGAGCTCTCTGGCTGAGAATTCTCTCTCTGAACTGCCAACCCCAGGATTCCATAGTATCTTCACAGGCAGCCAATCCTATGAGGTTTTCTCGCCTCACACAGCCAATCATGTGAGGTCTTCGCCTGCCTGACACAGACAAACGCACAAATTTCAACTTTTATATATTAGATTATTCCATTTTAACTGCCATGGCTATATCCTATGGAATCCTGGGATTTGTAGTTTGGATAGTGCTATTTAGCAGAAAATTTTGAAGATGTATGTGCTTTACTCCTGCCAGGCCTTCCTTGTACAAGGAAGACAGAAGAGAAGCAAAGGCAGGAATGAAGCCTGGCTCTTTTTGAAAACATCTTGAAAGTAATTCACTCTTCATGATAACAATTATTATACAGTTAACAGTTAATGAAATATCATGTAGCAAGTAAAGTAGAAATATATAGCAGGGACTATATTATTAACACTTTATTGCGATACGTGATATAATAAATAGAGGGAATATCAATAATTGTAATCCAGAAAGGAAAGGAAGAAGGAAAAACATTACATGTAACATTGCAGAAATTACTGTTTGTTTTATTTGTTGAAATTTGAATAAAATTATATTTAAAAAAGAGAAAGTAATTCACTCAACTGCACTTAAATAGAGGTTAAATAATCAGTCTAATTAACCCCTCCTCACCTACCTAGACTGTGTCACACCCAGTGGTGTGGGCTGAACATAGTGGAATATGTTGCTGTTGCTGCTGTGTGTCTTCAAGTCATTCCTAACTTGCGATGACCCTAAAGTGACCCCATCACTGGGTTTCCTTGACAAGATTTGTTCAGAAGGGGTTGGCCACTGCCTTCCTCTAAGGTCAAGTGTGACTGCCCAAGGTCACCCAAGTGGGTTTCCATGGAAGAAGTTACTGAAAGAAAATCAGAGCCTCTGGAAATGAGTAAACAGAAAAACAGGGAAGCAAAGATGCTGAGAATATATATGGTAGAAGTTTGAACACATGGCTCAGTGGACTGCTGGCCTCAAGCAAGAAACCAGGCCCAGGCTTGACCTGGAAATACTTATGGCTAGGCCAGGTCAAGAGTAACCAATGGGCTACATGAGCAGAGATAGGAGAGGAGCCCTCCAAGAGCATCTAATGCCAGCAATGGTGTTTAATGTTTCCTCTGCTGTACAATCTTGAGTGTCTTCACCACCAAGGGCACCAGATAAATCACTGATCCGACTTCCACGGATGTGTGAAGTCTACAGTGGGTCAACTCTTTCACTCAGCCTAGTTCTGACAGAGAAGCTATGCAAAAGAGTGGGGCAAAAGTAAGAGATGGTGGAGGAGTAATAAGTTCCTAGATAAAGCTAACATGACAGAGTTGGATTTGGAGGCATGCAGCATTTTTTTTAAATCCCTTCACTTATTTACCCTTACTGGAATCTAGAAGCTTGGCATGATCCCTATAGACCCATTTCCAGGAAAAACTAGCTCCCCCCACTTCCTGACACACACCACTGCCACAATACCAGATGCTGGCTACTTAGGATTAGCCTCACGGGATCAACTCGTGGTGACTTGCCTTGGGGATGATATGGATTTAATGTAGCGTGGCTGCCAGCTGCTCTCCTGCAGCTTTGTTTGGCTTTCAAAGCCTTAATGCCTGGGCTGTATCATGCCGACTGTAGGATCACTATGTGTGAGAGTAGAGTTCTTTGTTGCCACCCTCCCATGACGCTCTCTCCCTCTTTGGCATCACCATGCCCAGCACACTGTTGCTGACACTAAGAGGAGGTTAACATCTTGGCATTATGTAAGGGCCTCGTGAAGAGAATCCTTCACCCTTCTGCCTCTGTACATACTGGTGTCTCCACAGCACCCATGCTCATATACCAGATTTCCAAGGAAAAGAAGCCCCCTTCCTGGGGTGTTTTCTCTCAGGGGGTCAGCCTCCTGACTCAATTGCTCCATTTTCAAAGCAATTACCAGCAAGGGGCTTTGTAGGCTGTGCTCCCTCCCCATTAACACCAGGTTGATTTATAGGAAACCGATGGCTGGGCCTGTCAGAGCTCATTAATGGCTGGCACAAGCACAAGACAAACAGCCTGGCCAGCAAGAAAGGAAATCCTTGTCTAGGCCACAGTAGAGATGTATGGCTCTTCCCCTTACATTCCAGCTTGGGGCTCCAGACTGTACCCGAATCAGGGGAAGTGGAGAAGAAGCTATTTAGGTGAGATAGGAATCAGGTGAAAATGGAACATGTGAGAACAATTACCTGGGTCTTTTTAAGAAAGCCAGGACCTAAATACCACAAAGGTACCAGATCCTGTATGATCTTGGAAACTAAGCAGGGTCAGACCAGGTTAGTACTTGGATGGAAGACCACTAAAGAATGCCAGGTGCTGTAGGCTATATCTCAGAGAAAGGGACTTGCAAAACCCTCTAAGTATTTCTTGCCTAAGAAAATCCTACAAAATTTATGGGGTCACCAAATGTTGACATGTGGCTTGAAGGCAGCCATTGTGTGGCAGGAACAGACAAACCATCAAGCCTGAAGCATCCCAGGAGAAGAAGGTTGGTTTATCATTAGATCAAGATATGTAGAAGTTCAACTCCAGGTCTTCCCATGGAGATGAGGATACAGAGCAATGTGTGTGATTCCTCAGCAATATGACATCCAGTTGAACAAATGGTTGCCCTATAGTATAATTCTAGAAAGAACAGCTCAAAGTTTTTGTTACTGAAAAAACTGAGAGCAAGGTTCTAGAGTTGGGGTGAAGAGGCAGGAATGCATGTCTGTGCTGTAATAATTCCTCTGGAAAATCTCTTGTATTTATTTCCCAGCACAGTGCTCCTCATTAGTCAAATGCAACCAGAGAGCAATGGTAACATTCATCAAGACCAGATTCCATGACATATACTGATTGTTGTTCCACACTGAGTAGCCTAGAAAATTCCTGGCAAAGTTAAAGAAAAGAGAAGTGAGAAAATCCCATTTTCTGGAAGTGTGAAAGAAAGAAATGAGTGTGAATGTCACTCAAAAACTGCTAGAGTAGTTAGACCACACACACACCGTTTTAGATTGTTCATAAAAGTTGCTGCCCATATTGTCAGATTCTAAAAAAAAACCGCAGGACAGGTGTAGAAGAATTCTTACCCTGAGAAAATAAATCTTATCAACTCATAAGATCAGACTAAAAAGAGCTTTTTATCCCTTGACTGTCTCAGCCCACTGATATCAGCAGGTAATGTGCATATATACAAATATACAAATATACATATATATATATATATACATACATACACACATACATACATACATACATACATATATCCTTTTGAAAAAATTCATATTTATTCTGCTGCTGTGCAGGAGCTAGAGTGGCAACTTTCAAATTGAGTACAAAGGCCCCAGAGCCTGCAACAAAACAGCAGCTTGCGCTATGAGAAATGAATTTAATTAACTAGATAAAGACATCTGTGAGCCCAAAATAAGGAGAAGAGAAGGCTGCTTACTGAATATCTGAATGAGTCTCACTGCCTCCATCTCCCTCCAGTCACCCTCCTTTGGGAGCAAGTAATTCTACCTCCTACCTCATATACTGGGTGTGAATGGTGCTTCCAGTTATTCTTGGCAGAGAGACACAGAAGAATTCCCCATACACAGAAAAGGTTACCCATTGTGTCTCTGTATGAGCAATCCCATGGTCTTGCCTTCTTGACAGGGAGAAGGCATGTCCAGAATAGTGACTGATGCAGAATACAAATGTTGATTTAAAAGTATGTAAAAGTGAAATGGCCTCCAATTTGAGTTGCAGGGCGTGCCTGTTTCTCAGCCTGTCACAGGTCTGGAAACTTTTGAAATGATGCAGGGCATTTATCTGTTCTGCACTAACTGGAATAGCTGAACTTGAACTTAAACATGCCATGTGATCCATAAATTCATCAATACTGTGCCTTACACCAACATATAAAATAGAATTGGAAAGGCCATGTAGACCAGGGTAGACAACTGTGTAAGGGTCAAAGGTCCGTGTTCGCTCACACAGTTTCTCCATGCTGGCCCCACTCATGCATCCATATGCACATTGTTGCTTCTGGTTATCATTTTCAGTTATTTTGGCTACTATTTTTGTTTTCAGGGGGACGGGCAAGTTAAATTGCCACACCTGTGAGCAGTTCTTGTGCATTTGGAATTGTTTCCAGGCAAGAAGAACCTGAAAATCAGGTTTGGAGGCTTGAGGAAAGGTGTCTTTGGGTGGTTCAGGGGCTCCAAAATTGAGACTGAAGGACTGAAGATGACCTGTAGGCTGTATTTTTCCTCCAAATAGGGGAGTATGGAATGCAACCTCTAGAAGAAAAAGCTGAAGTCAGCCAAAGTGGCAAGGCAGAAACACAAACACCTGAAATCATTAGTTAACCCTATTAGCTGTTTTGTATTCAGGAAAACTGGATGCGGTGTGTTGTGCCATACCACATTTTGCCACAAACTGCTTTATGGCAGAATGGTTAATGCCAGTACTGCTGAGAGCTTTGTAGTGCTTGGAAGTTGTTACAAACCTATTGCCTTTAAGCAATAATTGCTGTTGATTCATAACTGTGGGAAAATCAAGCATTCTTTCTCACACACCCCATTGCTCTCAGAGCAGTTGGGGTTTTTTGATAGTATAGGATCCCCTACTTGCCTATACCCATTCTGAATTCTTTAGCACAGGTTCCTCCATTTGCTCTTCTATCTATTGCAATGCACGGTCATAAGTACTTTGTGTATCCAAATTCCAGAGTCAGCAGTCATATAAAAACTCCCCCTTCTCTATCAACTTTCTTTTCACCTCTTTTCCTCCTTCGTCTTCTCCTTTGAGATAGTGAGTTAAAGTTTTAAGCTTTAACTTCCTCTTACTTAATCTTTTCACTATTTATTCAGAATGCAGTTACTCCAAGTGGATACGCACTCTATAAGCAATTAGTAAAGTTCTTAGTTTGTAACTTGATGCTTGCTGCCTGTCATATTTACTTAAGTTGGTCTGAGCCAGGGAGATACTGAAGACTGAAGCATAGTACTTCAGCTAAACTCTGCTGAGAGAGGGTGTTTTCAAGCAGATCTAGTCTTCCTATATATATATAATTTAATTTTTTTAAAAAGGCTAACACCCTGGAGTGTACTCCTTTTTCTTACAATTATCTGGAATTTGGGAGCAGAAAACAAGCTGGCACACACAACATGGCCCACCAAAAGATATAAAGCATATTATGTGGGCTTTCTAAGCCCAATGCCTTCTTCATTATGAAATGATGGTTAAAATCATGTAGAGGAAGAAAAGTGAGGGTTTTCATGTTGTAGGTCTGCATCTTGCTCAAGCTGTTTACTTGAGGTATTGTTAACACTGAGACCATCACTTTTTTCTTCTGCATAATTGTTATCAGCTTTGTCTGATGAAGAATCCAGAAGGCTTAGAAAAATAGTGTAATTTTTTTGTTTTCACTATATGCATATTTTGGATTTCATATGACTTAACAAAATCAGCTATTCCCCTCTACTTATTTATTTACTTATTTTGAAAACAAACTAAATGGATCTTTTTAATTACACCCTTGCTTTTGATTTTTCCATCTAATTTTGCCATGAGTACATCATTCCTAACTGAGCAGTGAAGTGTTTTGGCTGTTTGCTCACACTAGATAATAAATATGGGACCAAAACAAGAGGAGAAATTATTATCCTGATAAGGCAGAAAATCCCATGAAAGGTTCGCCTTAGGGTTGCCATAAGTCAGAAATAACTTAAAGACACACAACAACAAGCAGCAGCAGCAGCAGAGGTAGTAACTGGACTTGGACTGCAAGTCTCAGAAGTCCTTGCTAGAACTGCCAATGGTGAGGATAGCTGGGAGTTGCTGTTCAACATCTGAAGCCCACATCATATCCACTCCTATGTTTTGTTATTGCATTACCCCAGTACTCCTATTACGGCAGTATTGACCTGAGCCTAGTAGTTCTTCCCTCCCACACATACACACAAGTGCGTGCACACACGTACGTGCACGCACACACACACTCAGTAATTTGTTCTATCAACTCAGGAAAAGCCATTTACAGTCAATAACAGCTTTAATTAATTCTCCTTAAAGGCCTCTCAATTATTCATTCCTGGGCCGCAGAGAAAACAATTAAAGCACTTTACTTCTCTGGGCCATCTCTGGCTCTCGCTGGGAGGGGAAGACATTATACTATAGAGCTTTCACACAAAACAAAATGGAGGGCAACCCAAAACATGAGGGGAGACCCAATTTCAGAGAACTTCACCTGTGGTTCCTTGTTTGGTCTTTGCCCTTGGGACCTATTGCATTGGAAAGCTGGCATAAGGTCTATGTGAGGGATTCCCAGCACAACTCTGTCTACCCAGAGCACCCCTGCTTCCATCACTGAACGGTCATATTTTTAAAAACTCTTTTTGCCTAGTCATAGAACCTGACCTTTGGTACCCTTCCTGGTTAAATCCATACTCAAAATATAATAACACAGGGGGGAGGGAATAGCTAATACGTAGGGGAAAAATTTGGTATACAAGATAATCTTAACACACTGAAGAATTTTGCCAAAAATAAAATGGATTTAAGCAGGGATAAATGTAAACTTCTGCATATAAGCAGGAAACAGTCAGATATACAAACACAGGATGGGTGACAGATGACTTGGTACTACTACATACAAAAACAATGTAATGGCCTTAGTAGACCACAGACTAAACGTGAGTCAACTGTTTGACACAGCGCACATCAAGGGAAGTCATGATTCCATTCTATTCTCCTTTGCTCAAACCTCATCTGGAGTACTCTGTCCAATGCTGTGCGTCACAATTCAAGAAGGATATTGACAAGTTGGAATGTGCCCAGAGGAACATGATCAAGTTGGTAAAAAAAGTCTAAAGGACAAGCTCTGTGAAGAACAGTTGAGGGAGCTGGGTATTTTCAACTTGGAAAAGAGAAGATTGAGAGAAAATGTGATAGGCATCTTCAAATATTCAAAGGGCTGACATTTGAAAGATGGAGCAAGTTGCACTGTTCGACAGGGAAGGATCTGAGCCAATAGATTCAAATTACAAGATTTCAACTAAACATTAGAAAGAGCTTTCTGACGACTGCCTCAGAGAATTGATGGGGCGGGTTCTCGTGTGTTGGATATTTTTAAACAGAGGTTGGATGGCCACCTGTCAGAGATGTTTCATTTAGTTGTCAATTACCTGATTGGCAGAGGGATGGATTAGATGACCATTGGGATACCTTCCAGTTCTGAAGTTCTCTGACTCAGTGATTCAAAAAGCACGACACTTTTCCAGAAGCAGACACGTTGTGTCTATGCAGAAGTGTGCAAGATTATAGTTGCTGTAGCAGCTTAGACACAGCTTCTCAGGCAGTTGATGTTGCACACAAACACAGAAAGGTGTGGACATAGTCCTGATCTCTGAGCTGAACACAAAGGCTGGAAGGCTTGGATGAAGTACAGTAGCAACAGCTGAAGATCTTTCTGACCCTGCCCAGCTTTATTTCAGTACATTGACTTCTGTCTACGGTCATTGGACCAAGAGCTCTACCTCATCATGAGCTGCCTTTTTACTTCTCCCCCTGTGCATCTTCTGTCCCTCTCAGGGATGGTTTGGAAACAAGACTAGAGAAGCCACAAGGGAAAGGCACTGAGCAAGTGCAGCAAATAACCAGGTGAAAAACAGTTTCTCAGAGCTGCTTAAACTTACTAAGGCTCAATACATTATAGAAAACAGAATTTTCTTCTCCAGAGGCATTTGTTTGCCACAGTAGATAATAAAAACAAACTCCCTCCACTCTCATTACTGAATCATACACTGTTTTGAGACTGACCAGAAGAGCCAAAATGGATGACACTTTGAAGATGTGGCTCACATAGCAGGTGTGAGGACCATGCAGCCCACCAGATGTTGCTGAACTATAACACCCAGCATTTTTCACCATTGGCTATGCTGGCCAGGGGGCAGCTGCAAGTTGCAGTCCAACAACATCTGGAGGTATACATGATTCACATTCCTATTCTGGAGTGATTGTAGGGGACCCAATTCAGTTTGAGATCCAAGTATCAGGCCAAGGGACTTTAACCATTTACTCCCTTCCGTGGCCCTAATTCAGATGAGAGAACCTAACAGCTGCACATTTTTATTACCCAAAAGTGATCTATTTATTTCTATCAATTACTTTTTACCAATAAAGCTGACAGGTGTGAAGGCTCTGATCTGAATCACAACCAGTTTAAACAGTTTAAAGAAGTTTAAACACACACACACACAACACACACAGGCGTTACATTACTTTAGAGTGAGACAAACCAAGAAACAGCTGTTGTCTACATCGTTAAAGTATCACTTAATTTTGGCTCTTTACTTTTGCAGCTTGCTGCTTAATGCCCTTGAGGAAGGAAATTTTGTTTTCCAAAACACATTGTGCCTTAATAAATTTACAGATTTCTGAGAACTGTTCCTCCCTTGGTTATTTGCTAGTGTGACTGCCAGATGGAACACAGAATGGGACTGTGGTGGCTTCTGTAGTTGCAGGAAAAAGATAATTCTGTTATCTTTTTAAATCTGACCACCACTATAGCACTAAGTGTTAATGATGCAACTGCTAAAGCACCAATACCAGCTCATAAATGAGAAAGCCATTTTTTGTCTGGGCAAGCCAAGTGTTCTTTGTCTCTTGGCTGGACAGCCTTAAATCATTAGTTCTTAACCCGTGGTCTGAGGACCTCCTGGGGGTCTGCAACGGCTTGAAGAAATGTTACAAGCTTTTACAGTTAAAATAGAAATAAACAAAGGAAGAAAGAAAGACAGACAAATTTGTATGAAATCACTCCAGTACAAAGTTATAATAGGTATATAAATTAAAAAAAAATTAAAAAAAAAAACAAAGTTATAATAGGTGTGTGTATTTACTTATTTCTCCCTTCTCTCTAAATCTGACAACCCTTGATGAACAACTTTAAATACATATTTGATGCACTTTAGGGTTTTAAATCTTGAGTTAAGTATTGGTGGTCCATGGCAACAAGAGATATTTAGAGGGGGTGAATGGTAATAAAATGGTTAAGAACTACTGCCTTAAACAACAGTCTTTTCCTGTCTCCACAGGGAGGAGAAGGACTTCCCTTACCATCAATGAATGTTGTTGTTGTTGTGCGCTTTCAAGTCATTTCCAGCTTATGACAACCCTAAGGTAAACCTATCATGGGGTTTTCTGGGGGCTGAAAGAGTGTGTGATGCACACAAGGTCACCCAGTGGGTTTCCACGGTTGAGTGGGGAATCAAATCCTGGCCTCCAGGGTCATATTCCTGTTCTCCTGCACCATGCTGGCTCATCATTGAACATACCAAACCCATTGTTCTATCTCTGGCATATTCATTTGTCTTGCTGAATTACTGAGCCTGTACAGGAGAGGAACCTTTGGCTTTCCCAGTGTTCTGCACTTCAGCTCCCATCAGCCCTACTCAACATGGCTGATGGTAACATAGCATGGGAACTGAAGTACAAAACAGGTGGCAGTCCCAAAGTTCCCCACCCTTGACGTACAGACTATTTTTATCACTTTTATTCTTTTATCTTTTATCGCACATCTACGCTTGATGTGTGCATAAAAAAAAAGTCCCTAATGACTTGATAGCAATGATAAACATAATGAGAGTACCATGCAATAAGGAAGCTAATCTCAAAGTGTGGGCTGATAGATGCATTGTGTCTTGAACTTATTCACATGGGATTTTTTTTTTAAGCAGAGGATTTTGAAATGTGTATATATTACGATAAAGTACATACATCTAAAAGTTTAAAGGCCATATAATAATTTTACCATGAGCCAGCATGATGTAGCACTTTGAGCACTGGACAAGGACTCTGCCAAACCACGGTTCAAATCCCTACTCGACTTTGGGCAAGTTGCACTCCTTCAGCTTCAGAAGAATCTCTTCTGAATAAATCTTGCCAAGGAAACCTTAGGATAGAATTGCCCTAAGTCAGAGTTGACTTGAAGGCACCAAAAACAATAAATTTGAAGAATTATTGACAAAAGAAAAATTTAGCTTTAGTTGTGAACAGATGGCCTCCTGTGTGTTTAATGGGAGAAAGGCAGAATCCATTAGGCAGAAATCTCTCTTTGTTGTAGGCAATGGAGAAGGGTGAGAAGGCCTAACTTAAGCAAGGTCGCCATATTTTTTTATCAGAAAATGATTGCACTTTGAAGGGGAGATTGCAGGCAGTGCTACTTTCCTTACAAGCACTGTCATGAGAACCAATGCTGTACAAAACAGAAGTGGAGTTAGTGATGTCGATTACACTAGGGAAGGGAAAACTTGGTTCACACATGAAAAATGGAGGGGAAAAGTCATCACTTCAGCTCATATCACTACTCTTGGTTGACTTTATTATTTTTGCCCATTTTTTTGTCTGTACTTTTTTGAAGTGCATCTCCGAAAATCCTGTGGCCAGCATGGTCGTGCTGGGAGTTGAAGTCTAAAAATATTGTTTTGCCAAGCCCTGACACAGGCACATAAAGGAGGGGAGAATCTTGCCCTTCCCTGTAGCCTCTCCTAGCTTGTCTGTTCTTCCTCATTCTTAACTTTTGCCATCTCAACCACACTCTGATGTTGCCTAACCACATGTGTCCCATACGTGTTTTCCTCTGTGAAATGCTGGAGGTTGCCAGGGTATCAGTGTTCCACTGAGCGCATGTCTTCCTTGTGGGCTTCCCATATTCATCTCATTGGTCACAGAGGGACAAGGAGGCTTGATTCAACACAAGCCTTTGGTCTAATCTAGTGGGGATCTACTTAAGCTTTTATGTTTAGATTTGTGCTGATCATCAGCACCATTCCTAATTGCAAACAAGGAAAAAGTATCATTGGTGAATTAGGGAAACAGAACTGGTGGCAACAGGTCTGAGACAACTGGGAGTTATTCCAGAACTGGAGTTAGAGGTGGATGAGGAGACTGCTTTTCTCCCACAAAACTCTCATGTGCACTCAGGTACACAGTGGTCCCTGCTTCATCACGTAAACATCCACGAGGTGATCAACCCACCTCCCTTCTCTCTGTCTCAGCCTGTTAAGGGTTAAGCAAACGACAAATCCTCCCCCTCTTCCTCCCCCAGCACCATCCACGATGCAGCCAGAGGCGGGGCTGTCGGGAAACCCAGATTTCTGCAGGGGTTTTACTGGAAAAGTTGTTGTGGCAGGTGGGAGGGGGTCACCATGGCAACGCCAAAGGCATGAACAGGTTGGCGGGTGGCACACTATCGGGGATCAGATTCATCAAAAACATCGGGATGGAAAACCAGGCCCAGCCCTGGAAAAAAAGGCAGCAATGTTTAATTTCTAAACACAGAGAGGTGTGATGGGAAAGCTGAGACTCTCTAGGGGTCTGGCTATGCTTACTCAGAGGGGAGGGAAAGGCATGCCCAGAGCCACTCTTCCTTCTTCTTATTATTATTATTACTGCTAGTAGCCCCTCTAGAGAAAATAGACCGGGTGGGGCAAGACTGGGTTATCAATGATGGAATTAGAGCAAATGCTCCAGCATTAGGCTTCCCAGAATGAAAACTGGAGACAGATCCTGTACTTTAATGGTTGCACAGAAGAGGGAAATTCAACAGAATTGCTTATTATCAGGTTGCATGGCAAACAACATCTGCTGAAATCCCTTATTCTACAAAACTGTAAAGATTCAAGGGGCAGTCTCCAGTTTTCACTCTGGCCACACTGAGACCAGGGTCTTCAGTGGCAAAGGGCCCCATGCTGCTGCCAGTGCTGCAGACTGAGGTCTACACACATGCAAGATTCTTGTTCTGTGAGGCTGTCAAGAGAGAAATGCTCTGGCAGAGAGGGTGGCTGTACATGTCTCTTCTGCTGCTCTCCCCAAGGGGTGGTAGCATTTGCTGCTCATTCTAGCCCCATTTCCTAAGTGTAGAAGAGTGAAAGAGGAAGATGATCCATTGAGACCACTGCCCTGAGACTCTGGCCTTGGTGGCACTAGCTTCAACATAAACAAGCAGGATGCCCAGACCTACCCACTCTCCTCCTTCTGACCTGAAAGGGACAAGGTCTGGGTCCAGGGAGGGCTCCTCTTGACCTTGTGTCCCACAGGTGCTGGCAGGCCACCAAGGCCTCCAGCTGTATAGTCAGACTGTTAGCAGGAGCTAGCAGGCAAAGTTTGTCTTGGTGAGTCCAAGTTCTTAGCAGGGTAAGAGAAGCTGAGTCCAAATTTACCATTAGTCCAGAAAGGGGGTGTCTAAGGGCAAAATTAATACTCCAGACAAAGGTCCAAAGTTTGAGGAATACAAGCATGGAATACAGGAGTCAGCTGGGCTGTTACCACTGATGGAATAAGTAGGTTTGAACAGCTTTGTGCCATTCTGGCCTCTTGTTATGTAGGCCCAACCTCCTACCCAGCTGTGGTCTAATTAACAAGCTCTTCCTATATAAACATTGCCAAGAAGCCTGGGCTTTCTCTCCTTTTTCCACCTGCACTGGCTGCCATAAGTACTGTTCCTCTCATATCTCTAGGATGTGGCTGTTGGGAAGGGTCTTGTCTGGGACCTAGGACAAGAGCATGACACCTGGCAATATTGCCATATCTGATTTGCTGAAACCCAAAGAGAGCACTCCAACAGCAGAGCTTGCACACCTGTACCAATAGAGCTCTGTTTTTTCAGAATTGCTCCATGACTCCAACCACCTCAATCTTGCTGGAGGTGAGTGGGAGGGCTACCAGGTCTGTGATGCAGTATACACTCACAGTAGCACAGAGTGAAATGAAATGCAAGGAATAATGCTCTCTAATTGATCTCGCTTAGGTTCCTTCTCCCATTCCTCCCTGTTGCACGCTAAAATACAAATACTTGGCTAGTTTTCTGTGCATTCTCAGTGCTGGGCCATGGCTGGACAGTGAAATCTCAAAGCTGATATCACAGAGATGCTTTGCTAGCCGAGAAACAGAATGCACAGCCTCCCTGATCATCTCCCTTCTTTGGCTGGCAGTGGCTGAACTATAACTCATCCTGAAATACTTCCAGAGAGCAAGTTATGAACTTCTGGAAACTCCTTTCCAAATAAAGTTTTTGTTCTGTTTCATGCACAAAAAAGCACAGGTGACACCTGAGAGATGTATGATCAACTCACACAATCTACAAGTAAGATTGACACTTTCCCTTTATGGTTTACATAAAATGGGAAGTACCATGGACCTCTGTGAACAAGTACTGGAAAAGCAGAGGCTTCTTTTCAGGATTTTGACTGACTCATTTTCAATATAAAATTTAGTTTAAAATAGTTAAATAACCACCCTACTGTGCCTTATGAGATCAGGTGATTTTTTTTTAAAAAAAAGACCTCCACAAATACATTTGGAATTCAATCTACATCACCGCATCTGCGCTCCAGCTGGAATATTACCAAAAAGGCATGTAATTGTGTTAATGCAACACTTTTTCAATGCTATAAATCTACTAAGATGACTGAGACCTACAGAATCCATTTATGTTGCATCAGCTGAAGATGCCAAATAGTTATGAAGCATTTATTTAGATTTCCTTCCCAAAACTGAGACTCTAAATGGAAAATAGATACACTTAAACCAAAGAAATCACAAGTTAAAACACAACTTCAGAAATCTATCATATTAAACCACAATTTAATTAAAGCAATTTAAAAGTGCACTGATAAGAAGTTCAGCACCCATCCATTAAGAGACCCTTCCTTAGCAACTAGTCACTTGTCTGGTCTCGCCTGAATTAAAAGGTCTTCTCCTGTCAGTGGAAGGACAACAGAAGTGAAGGCAATCTAAACTGTCCTTTGGTAGAGAGTTCCGTAAACTAGGAAGCTCCAAAAAAAGGACACATTTCTTTCAATAAGGATGTATTTCCTCTGAATTGGATGTGACATCATTTTCAGTTTTGGTTTTATTTTCTACCATTTTGAGGATTTGGGTGGGATCATGGGGTGTAAGAAGCCAAACTGCTATGTTTTAGGGTGGTTTTGTGTAGTTTGGGGATATTGTGGGCCCTAAACATTGTCCAAAAAGCTTACACATGGGGTCTTGGTGATACAAAAATGAGGCTGGCACTGTATGTGGCCCATGAGCTGCACTTTCCCCACCCCAGATATTAAGCAATCTGTTTACACTAAGGGCCAAAGTTTGAGGTTCAGATGCAAGAGCTCACAGCATTCCTTGTTTCTTTGTTTTTGTTTTGTTTTAAAAGCAATCATATGTGTTGCAGGGATGCAAACTGGATCACAATCATGGCATTGGGATAGAGAAGGGAACCCATTTCTCATTCACTATTACCCTGTCATATAAAATCCTATGCATCTCCTCAGAGGTAAGCCACACTGACTTAACTGTAACATATTAAAATGTAAGAGATCAACTGGAATGGCTGAAAGTATCAAGAGTCTGGCATACATACAATTTTAACTTGGCTAACCCACAAAGCATCTATAGATCTTGCTAGTGGGGAGAAATTCAAATGCCTGTATTCCCCTGTTGCCAAAATTAGGGGAATAGCTTGAAAGGGTAATTTTACTTTTTGCTTGTTACTTCCATTTCTAAGTTAGGTATGTATACCTCTTTGAACAAGGACAGCAGAAGTCACCCAGGGATGTTACAACTATATCCATCTAGGCTGCCTCACTGATTTCTGCTGCTCCCCGCCTCTCTCATATACAGACACACACACACACACACACTTCAGATTTCTTAGAAAATTGGCAAAGCCTGCCAGTGTCTTTTAACAGCTTAATTACCCTGGAAGCCAAGCAGGGTCAGCCCTGGTTAATACTTGCATGGGAGACCACTGACAAATATGAGATGATGTGGGCTATATTTTAGATGAAAGAACTCACAAAACCACCTCTGAGTATTCCTTCCCTAAGAAAACTTATGAAATTCATAGGGTTGCCATAAGTTTACAGGCATCTTGAAGACACGCATATACACAGCACTGCACTTGTTGTTGTGTGCCTTCAAGTCATTTCCACCTCTAGCTCAGGGGAAAAGAGAGTTGGGTAGTGAACTTACATGCCTGTCAGGTGTAGGTTTGAAGGTGTAGGGGGGAAAAAAACCTGAATGTTGCAAAGCTTCACTGAATCATCTTATGTATATCCTGATTTTGTATGACCCTTCGAGGTCACTTTTAGTTGCTTCTCTGCAAAGTTGCCCTTTGGTCCTGTGTCATCTTTGCTGCTTTAGCAAGGCTGAGAAGTGAGGATAAGAATGCTTGTAGACAGAAATCTCACAGTGCTGCTAGTCAAAGTAGATTGTACCACTGTTACAACTTTTCCTCTTTAATGCATTTTTGGTGGTATGAAAAATGATGGGAGAAACAGTAGAAAACACTGTGTATGTTACTGAATGAAGTTATCATTTGCCTCCCCTACAAAATCCCATGAATCCTGTGATACAATTTCACAGCAAAAACCTTGTTGAGAAGCACCCTAATTCAGATGTTGTACTCCTATGGGTTTGTCTGATCCTGACTTCCAATCTGCCATCAACCTTATTTGTCCTGGACACATCCTGCAAGGTGGCTGAGAGCCTCCAGTGTTTGTCAAGCTTGGCTCAATTGATTTAGCATTCCTCTATTTGATAAATACATCCCAGAGAAGTAATATGGCTGACATGCCCTTGCTGCCTTGGGGTGGGATGAGGGAGTGAGCCCTTCCTCCTCCTAATCAATAATTAAAACAATATGCAAGATTCATCTTGGAGTTGCCAAGCCTCAGTTCCAGGAACTGCTTTAGCTTCGTATGGAGAGGTGTGATGAGGTTGCCAGTGAATTCAGCCAAGCACAGCAAGGAAGCCTTCTTTCCCTCCTTCTCCCTGTAAGCCTTCTTTTCTGTAAGGTGTCGGTGGGTTGGGAGGCAAGCCTACACAAATCTAAAGATCACACACACACACATATCCAACTGTATCTACAGTGTTACTGGGTATATACTCCAGGCACGTGTATGCACCAAGATATATTCTGAAAATAAACACACATAAAACTTGTCAATAGGACATCTGGGCAGATTGGTCCCAGTCACTCACACAAAACTATTTCTCAGAGGGTTTTTTTTTTTTAAAGTTGAACAGGCAACAATCAAATACAGTTGGCCCTCCACATCTGCTGGGGTTAGGAACTCAGGAGCCCTGCAAAAGTGGGAAAACCGCAAATATCAAAATGTTTGTTTATCTGTCTGTGGGAAGGTGGCCAAGGCATAGTGGGAAGAGCAAACACTCAGAGTCCAAACCAGGTCAGGGAAAGGGATGGGATGGCATGGTGGCCCTATACTTCCTCTCTCTTGCCCATTTCCTTCGTTGGGTGTATGTGGGTGCATTAGAAGAGGGTTTGTGGTGCTAAGAAATTGGGCTATGAGCCATCCTTAGTTGGCCAGGCAGTGCCTGATGGAGGAAAAGGAGGACCAGAGGCAAGTTTTTAAAGGACTGCACAGCCTGATTGGCAATGCTGAGAGGAAAGGTTCCCCAGGAAAAGAAGCACCTGAAGTAGGGGGATAGGGGTTGAAGAAACTTACAAATAATCAAATCCATGAATGTTAAACTTGTGAAAGTGGAGGGCCAACTGTATACACCATTGGAATTAATAAATATTACCACAGAGCTTCTAGTATGGAGTCAGCATGCTAATAAGTGACAGAAAGTCTGGTAAGATACTAAGCAAATTAAAAAAGTGATTAAATGGACAAGATACGTTTCCATAAATCAAACAAACTTTGCATTTCTGATGATTAGACAGTCTGGTCTACCATTTTTTTGTTTTGAAAATGCTCCACACAGCACTTCAGCCTTTCCAACCAGGTCTCTACTGGCCATAGTGGCCAGTGATGAGGGGAACTACAGTCCAACACAATCAGAAAACAATGAGCTAGAATACGGCACTCTTTCCTGCTCTGCCCCAGGGAACAAAATGCTGAAGATCAGCCCTATGATCTAACAATGATCAACCCTGTATCCAGATACAAGGTCCCATTCCAGAATAGAGAAATGACACCTAAAATATGATGTTTGCTCCTAAACTTTCATTTGGAAACTTTTTTCAGCATTTACATGAAAAAAATTGTGCTAGGGCCTCTCTGTATAGCCATTGGACATGATTAGACCATTCTGTAATACACATCTGCTCTTCCTGTATTATAGTGAGGTTTCCCATCCACAACCTGCATGTCGTAATTTTAATGCTGGAAGAAAAGTGTAATATGAGCTCCTCAATTTGCAAGCTTACTGGGGGCAACATTTGCAGGTGTTCCCATGTTGTGGATAGGAAAACTCAGTATCATAGCGATAAGAACAGATGTGTGAGCACTGCGGAATGGCCTGATCACTTCTGTGGATCATTCACATAAGTCTTTAGACAAATTTCCTAACATAAATGATCAGAAGGTATTTCTAAACCAACGTTTCAGGGGAATTTGCAGGTAGGGATGGGCCAACCGAATTCTCAAATCCTGGGTAAGGATTCAAGATTCCCAAATCTGAATCCCTGTGCCAAAATAGGCAAACCGAATCTTTTGAATCCACCAACTAAATATATTGTTGGAGACTGGGACACCTGAAAACCAGGGAGACCATACATACAAGGGAAGATAGTAAGCAGCTGAGGTTTTCCCTTGGAGTAATAATGGCCTTTGCTAACAATATCACAAATTACATCTGGGGTTTTATCCTAAGATATTTAAATTGAACATTTCGTATTTAAGTTCAGTACTTGACTGGAAGCTACAGGCTTGAAATTTCAAGGACAGCTGAAACCTTTGCATAGCTCCCTTGCAAACCTCTTTCAGACACAATTCTGGGGTTTGAAGTTTTACAAGGTGTCACAGCCTTCTCTGACAAAGTGTACTGGTGCATCATCAAACTACAAACCCCAGGATGCCAGAAGGAGCTATGCAAAGAAAAGCCAGTTTTGACCTGGATTATCTCTCTACTGTAGTATGTGGCCCTGTTTACACAGGCAGGAAAATGGGGGATTAATCCACACTTTCCTGCCTGTGGAGAAAGGGCCTTCATGTCATTTTCAATCTGGGGAGATCCTAAAGCAAAACTAGGACCATTGTTTTGGCCAGATTTCTTCAGAGGAAGGTTTGCCTTTGCCTAGGCTTTTGCTAAGGCTGAGAGAGTGTGTCTTGCCCAAGATTATCCTTCTTTCCCTTGCTTTTTAAACTCTTTTTTTTAAAAAAAGGATTCAAAAGATTCAAGATTCGTGAGATTCCCAAAACCTTCCAGGAATTCAGATTCGGAAAATTCTGGATTCGTCCCATCCCTATTTGCAGGTGTTTACTGTTCCTATTTATTTATTTTGATGTATACTCTAAGTTGGAACAGGTATCCACTTAGTGATTATAGATAAAAATAAGCATTCCTTCCCTAGTGATAACACTGGACAGGAGTTTACTGTACTCCTGAACATCATGGCCCAAATGTCAAGAATATAATGACTATCTTGCTGGATCAGAAGAGTCTGACTCACACAGCTCCATGTCTGCAACAGCTGTTAATCAGTGGATTTTGGAAAGCCCAAAACCAGGGCATGAGGGGAGTACAGTTCTCCCATATTATTCCATTCCCAGAAACAATTATTTACAGCTACATTGCCCCTGGGCATAGGGGTTCCATTAAGCTAGGGTGGGCAGAGCTTTGGAAAAAGTATTGTTTTCAAGCTGTGATTGTGACTTTCCCTGAATATGTTGTTTGTCTGTTTGCTTGTTAGGTTTATATCCTACCTTTCTACCGTGGCTGGGATGCAAGGTAGCTTCCAACATAATTGTAAATAAGAATGAATGATAAAAACACAATTAAATTATACATAAAAAGTAAAAGTAAAATTATATGTAAAAAGTAAAAGTAAGCTGATATTTAAATGAAAGTACACTGTATTAAAACACAAAACTGAAGCATTTAAAAAATCCTCAGTAATAATAGATAAAATACTGAGAAGTCTGCCTCATCTATTTAAAATTTGTGTCCACCTCAATATGTAAGTTGATTGTCTAACCACCAAGAATATATTAGGAATATGTTAGAGTAACTAAGGAGAAGGAGGAGGAGACTTCTTCTTGTCTACTGAATAGCAAACAAAACAAAAAAATCACAAAATGGCATGCCATATTTGCACAACCAATAGAATATAGGTGGGGAGAAAAACAACATTCTTCCAGAAAGCATGCTGCCAGTTAAACATAATTGGAGTCTGTGACGTTTGTGCAGCCACAGTCAGGTACTTTCTATCTGTGAATTATATTGCATGTTTCCTGGATAAAATATTGCCTTTTGCTCAGAAAATGCAATTTCCTCATCATAGAAGCACAGGAGGCAACATGTGGGGAATGTGAACTATAGAATAAATGGGAAATACACACAATATCATTCATATCATGCACCCATATTCATTGAACAGCAAGCTCCTGAGTTGCTACCCTTTGATGGCTGGTAATAGCCCAATTCAGGCTCCCAAATCCTAGGAAAAAGCTTTAGAGCTTCAAGCTAAGTCTATTGCAATAGCAATCCATTCATCTATCCATTCTTTTTGTTTAGCACACATTTTCCCCACACCAGGAAGATAAAATAATTTTTTTTTCCTATTCCTTTCTTAAACCTTTTGATCTCACCTTTCCTCCAAGGGACTCAAGGAGGTATGCATGGCTCTTTTCTCCATTTTGTTTTTATTTTTCCACAACTCTGTGAGGTAGCTGAAGCTAAGATAAAGTGACTGGCTCTAGATGACTCTGTGAAGTTTATGGCTATGGACCAAACTGAAGCCCTTCAATTCTGATCATGGTTTTTCAGAAATAAATCCAATGGGAGCCCTACATCCATGCATACAGGAAGTACAAAGGGGTCCATTCCAGACTGGGACCCACTGAAGGGACCACAGGAATTAAAAACCCCTCACTTGTCCTTCCAGGTTAGAGTCCTGATCCAGAAAAAAAAAGGCTTCTGAGCTGGCTATTTGTTAAAGAAAAATCCTGTACATCATGACAAACAAAGCATCTAATTAACATGGTACGTTATTTGGCCCAAAGAAGTCAGAACATCCTGAAAAGTCATCACAGGCTGGGAGGTAGCTGAGAGGGGACTGGGACAAAGGGACTGAGCTGTGGGGAGAGGGAATTGTGAACCCACAGCCCAGAGGCGTTATACAAGGGCCTGTGGAAAACAACAGGTCTCTCCTTTATTGGAAATGGCACATCCAAGCCACATTTGGCAATTGCTTCCAATCTGACAAGAGTGTCTTTCTCCTTTGACCAAATACATCAATTTAATTAATGTGGGCAAACTCTCAAAACCTCTGCACTTTCCATGGGAGTCTGTGTGGCTTTTCTTTTGTGCTCTTTGCAGAGGGAAGGTAGGAGAGAGGAATGAGAACCATTGTGGGCACTCTCCTCTCCTGAGGCAAAGTGGTAGTACAGGGCCTTCTTGCCTAGTTCAGGCCAACCCAAGACATTTGCTGCCAACAGTGCAGCAGCAAATGATGCGCATGCGGGAATGCATATGTACATATTCAGACATACACACAGCTCAAGTCAAGGTATGTAGTACCAAAAGCAAGCCAAGTTATTTTGACATGTAAGATTTTAAAAATCCCTACAAGTTACTCCATGGCATTGGAAATACAATTAGAATAAATAATAAGCATTTGTTGCCTTTTCACATGACCTAAAACCTGCTGTCAAAGGCGGCAGCTGCTTCACTCTTCCTAATGACAGGGCTGGCCTTGGCCTAGTTGTTGGCTTGTGGGGAGTCTGCATAAGATATACCTGGTGGTTTGAGAAGGAGGGACAGAAAGAGACCATACACCCACTTCAATATCTTTTGCTGGGCCCCCAACATTCTTATGACAAGCCTTCCTGAGTAGCTTCTTTCTCTGCTGGTCTCTCCATGACTTTTTAAAAGTACCCCCATCCCAGCTTGTGTTTCAGTGCCAATAATGCCACTCACCTAGATGCTGGCATGCCCTTTCCTCTGGCCCTTGCTCTTTGCCCTGCTTGGACCAATGTTTACTGGCTGGTGAAATTACTGGAAAAAGAAGGTATATGCGGTGGCAGGATAGGTCTCGTGGTATAGCGATGACTGCGTTCCCAAGCCTGGGCCTGGTAACGGGAAGCAGCTATTCTCAGTGACAGTAAATCAGATCGGCAAGATTAGAGGCCTCTTGCTGCCTAATAATGAGCCACTTGGGCAGGAGGACAACTTACTGGAACTGGGAGGAAATAAAAGCAATAAATAAAGCATGACTGTTAACATCTGGCCCTTGCCATGGGGTGAGAAGTAGATGTAGGATGGGTTGTTTATGGTTCATTCCATGACTTTACAGGGCTCAGTGGTACAGGGAGCAAGAGGGCACAATGGAATAGCAGCAAATGAGTCTATGTGGCAAAGTCAGAGTGCAACTGGGTATGCACACACACATGCATGTGTGTGTGTGTGTTTAAAGGGCCTGGGCATATACACAAACTAGATGTGATTATACATTAATAATGTTGATGCTCAAGCTTTGGGAGTCCTTTTTATACATGTTATATACAGGCAAGTCCAGGCAGGCTGAGTAGTTAAGAGGACACTTCCAAACAGGACAAAAGAGACAATTATCTCCAATTTGCATTGTGTTGCTTTTGTCCCACTGCCAAACACCTTATAGATCTCAAGAACAAGGCGTCATGCATCAACCACAGAGAAGAAGGTTTATGGAGAGCTCATAAAACACATTTTATGCAGCTGCGCCATGAGCCAGGGTCAGCTCTGCCGTGAAGGCTTGTCACTGCAAGTGAGATTGGACCAAGTCTTCCCAGCAATAGAGTTCACATCTATGACTTCCTTCCTGGTAGTAGCTGGGTGGGGGAGCATTTTAAACACACAGACACTGATCTTTTGTGTGCAAAAATGGGCCAAACTAGCCTCTCACATACAGAGATTAGGCAAGTCTGTGGATACTTTTCCCATAACCTTCTGGCAGGCTGCCCGTTGGCAGTGGTTCAACTGCAGGGAAAGGCAAAGGCCATAGCTGAGAGCTTAAGGGCAGACTGAAGGAAACCAGAACACACTAGACCAGTGCAGCTGGAAGGTGAGCAATGAAATTCTACTTACAGTATGTTTGACCCCTTAGTCCTCACCTCCAAATGCAACAAAGCCTATTTACTGTATTTGTTTGTTTGTTATATTAACTGTATAAAGAGCTACATAGATGTACGCTGCTCTAGAATTATAACATCATCACTACTATATTAATAACACAAGTGTGGATCTCTTCCTTCAAAGCAAACAGCTGTTTCCCGTGGAGATAAGGATGACTTTTCTGACTCAAGAATCTTGTCCAAAACTGCCTTTTGGAATTTGCTAATCTACCAGCACACCCTACAAAGCTGTTCTATGCATCAAGCATCTAGAGTTGCATGATGTTTCCATCAGTGGTGTGCATAGCATTCCATGCTGCAGAATTCAGAAAACAGAAGATACGCATCTTATATTGTCAGCCATACTGTACTTCAAGAAAGCCACTAGTGGAGTTTTCTGTATGAGAGACGAGAAAGTTTATTAATTAATTTATTGAGATGATGAGAATCAAGTGCACATAATTCATTACTTCATCCTACTACAGCCTAACTTAGGCAACAATGGCTGATGAATTCCAAATTGCACACCACCCTGAACACACCCAATCTCATCTGATTTTAGAAGTTAAGTAGGACCAATCCTGTTCAGTACTTGGATGGGAAACCACTAGAGAATACAACAGATCTCTGGGGAGGGAGGAAAGCATTCTGCCTGAAACACTGGAGAGCCATTGCTGCCAGCTGTTGCTGGGCTAAACAGACGAATGGTCTGCTACAAGGCAGCTTATGTTCCTATGAAGCTGTAGCATGGAATGCCAGATGCTAGAGTCTGCATCTGGCAGCTGAGGATCATGCAATTAAGCAGATAATTAGATTCAGCAGCAGAACACCTTTACAGCAGTTATGCTAGTGGAATGTCTGAAGTGGGGAAAGGGACATGGACAAAGGTAGGGGGTATGTGTATTCCAAATCCTACACATGTTCAGTCCACAGGGAGGCTTTATATCAGCCTCTGGAACAGTTTCGAGATGGTATAAAGTTGCTGGCTGGAGCATCTGGGGAGTCGTAGCCCCTTAAAAGTAATTTGTCCACATTTTCCCCACATCTGGCACAAAACATTTCCCTTCTATTGACTTTGGAGAGTGATGATAAAAAAGAAAACCTATTATAATGACAACCATGCAGAAAGAGCAAACAAATGAGAGGAAGCCATGCTTGTCTCAGATTGTTTGTACTCCCCCACCTCCAAAAGCCAATAGAGAGGATTGGGTTCACTGGGTCCAATCCCACTAAGTCAGCGGTGGAAAACTCTGGGCCCTGAGGGCAAATTTGGGCCTCCTGGGTTCCCTATTCAGCCTTGTAGGGTTCTATCAAGCTGCATCCATGGTGCAGGCTTTCCCCATTTTCTAAAGATCAAATACCAACCTCTCTTAAAGCTTAGCTACTGGCAGTGGCACTTTAAGCTAAAACCAAGTCTCCATCCCTTCTCTGAAGCTGAGGTTGCCCCTTAGTAGGACTATATAAAAGCTGGAATGGATAGAATGGGACAACCAAAGATAGCCCCCCAAACCACATACTATACCTATTACAGAGAAAACATCTACATTCAGAAGAAGGATCCTAAAAAAGCCAGGATACCAGTTTTGGCTAGTCACAGCCACCCAACAAACCATTCACACCTGAGAGGATGGGAGCAACGCAAAAAGCCTCCAAACATCCTCAGGAAACACACTGTGGTGGATGCTAGCCAGTTCTGTGTCACTGCTGGGGCATGTGGCTACCCATAAAGTTAAAGTTCCCAGCCCTTCCCTGCAATATTTTTTGCACAGAATAGGTACAAGCACTGTGAGCTAGGGGGTGGGGCAGTTGCTTGTGGCGCCACACTCATCTAGTCATGTGCGACTGGGGAATTTGCTTAATGTGGCTATCCAGAAAAGTGCTGCAGCACTTTCTTGGAATAGAGATTTTGTGCCTGTTATGGGTATTGGAATGCTGTTTCTGTGGGGTTTTTGGCTTGTTGTATCCCTTCCATCTAGTCATGCATGCTGACTGAATTTGCTGGGCCGGGCTGCCTGCAAAGGTGGCATTCCAGCCTTACCTCTGGTGTCACTGCCTCCCAATCCGTTCACTTCTCCCGTTTCCAGCTGCACAGGGAAGCAACGACAAAGGCCATTTCTGCACGACACTCTCATAGCACGATGATTCCACTTTCAACCTCCTATGGAATCCTGGGGTTTGCAGTCCCGGCCCCCTCCCAGAACTGCAAACCCCAGGATTCCATAGGAGGTTGAAAGTGGAATCATTACGCTATAAGAGTGTCCTGCGGAAATGTTCGAAGATGAGGCGAAAAGGCTGCTTTCGCTCTCTTGAACCCTGCGGTGACCCTCCTTTCTGACCTGGCCAGAGGCAAGACTAGCAGCTAACGGCGGCGGTGGGGCGCAAACTTTTCTGACCACGCCGCAGAAAGCAAGAAAGAACATGCATAGGCTTCGCCCGCTGGCCACTTGAACACCTTTGCTCTCTCGTTGGAGGCATTATGTTTACAAATAGTGTAAACAGTTGTACTCGTGTAAAGTGAGGACCTAGACGCCAAAACCATTTCCGCACTACACTCTTACAGCGCGATCATTCCACTTTCAACCTCCTATGGAATCCTAGGGTTTGCAATTGAGGGAGGTCCCTAAACTGCAAACCCCAGGATTCCGTAGGATATTGCAAATGGAATAATCGCGCTGTAAGAGTGTAGTGCGGAATTGGTCGATCTCCAACGGGCCACTGAATTGCCTTCTAACTCGCGCGGTTTTTGTTGACAGCCCCTCCCCTTACAGCGGAAGAGAGTCGTTCGGCGGCACTAGGACTACAACTCCCAAGATGCTGTAAAGCAAGCTCTTCCCGGCTGCAGAAAGCGGGCGCTCCCTCCGGCCTTTTGCGCGGGGACGGGGCTGGGAAGGCGGCGGGCGGCGCGCGCAGAGGCGGGGCGCAGCTGCCAGCCCCACGTGGGGGAAAGTCCAGTCAGGGCGAGCTGCAAAGCTGGCCGCTTCCGTGGTACCGTGGGGCGCTCTGGCCGGCCCATGGGCTGGGGCGGGCAGGCGGGCGGGGGCTCTTCTGCCTCTGGCGTCTGGGCGTTGGGGTCTCAGCGCGGGCCCTGCCCCGGGAGGCACCGGGCGCGCTCTCCAATGCCAGCGCTCTCGAGCCGGCGTGGCCCAGCGCGGGTCTTGGTATCCGGGCCAGGCGTCGTGCACGAACATTGGTGGGCGTTTGGGCCACCCCGGGCACGCGCATCAGTGCCGGGCGTCGGACAGCAGCTCAGCCCGCGCGGGCTTCCTGGGAGTCCAGGCAAGGATGTGCATCCCGTGGGTTGCTGGCCCGCCTCCTCCCGTCCTCGCCCCGCTTGTCCCCGCTGCAAGGAGGGCCCGTGGCCGTCGTTACCATACTGGGTCCCGGCGCCACGTGGTGGATCTCCGCAGTGACACGGTCACGCAGCCCAGCCCTGAGATGAGGCGGGGTATGGCTCGCGCAGAGGTGGGCGACGATGACTACGGGGAGGACCCCACGGTCAATGGTGAGTCGGGTCGGGGAGGGGCAGCCGCTACCTCTCGCCCCCCTTAAGACTGCAGCTCCCACGAGGCTTCACTCTTAGCTTTACTGTCTAATGGCCTGGTGGGAATTGCAGTTGTGTAACCCTCCTGTAGCTCACAAGGAACCCTAGCCCACAACAGTGCTTAAGAGTACACAAAGCCCGGAGAAGTTACTGATGACTGGAGCTTTCTGGAAGTCTTAGGCCATTTCACACTACTCCCTTCTAGCTCTATTCTTCCACTTTGAACATCCTGTGGAATCCTGGGAATTGTAGTTTAGGGAGGGGCATCTTTGGGCTCAGTAAACTACAAAGCCCAGAATTCCACAGGATGTTCAAAGTGGAATAATAGCACTATAAGAGTGTAGTGCAGCAATGGCCTTAGTCCACAAAAGTAGGACTAAGTGTGTACTCTGGAGCAAGGATGCTGGGTCTGCTTACCAGTGTGACTCAGGCCACCTGCAAACCCACACCTGTCAAAAGGACTCTAAGCCTCAGCGAACCTTGTCCAAGGAACACTTTGCTGTTAGAGGGAAAGGCAAAGAAACAGCCACCTTGAATATTTCATGATAGGCAGAACATGTATTTGGACATTACTGTATTTTTATTATGACAATAATACTGTAATTTTGTGTGACTGTTAAGTACAACCCTCCAGCTGGTGCACTGTAGCTTCCACCAACCTCAGCCAGCAAAGCCAGGTGTGAAGGATGGTGAGAACTGTCAGCTCAAGAGTCTCTGGAGGGTCACACTTTGCCCACCCCTGCTATGAAGGATGGATGGTGGATGTCCCTGGAAAGAGTTCTCCTCTGTGCTAGTAGTGAGATTTAACACCAGGTTTCCAACCCCTCTGAGCTGAAAAGCTTAGCTCTACAACTTGTCCCAGAAGTAAAATTCAGTCCACTGTCGCTTTGCTTACATTAATCTTTGAAATACAATGGGCCCTCCACATTTTCAGGTTTAACTTTCACAGATTTGATTATTTGTGAGTGTCTTCAAACCCCACCACCACCACCACTTCAGGCACTTCCCTCTGGGGGGAACCTTCCTTCTTGGTGGCTCAAATTAGAAGGCAGAACCTTTTAAAAACCTGCCTCCGGTCCTCCTCCACCAGTTGTTACCTGACCAGCTAAGGATGACTCACAACCTGATTTCTTGGCACCATACAGCCTCTCCCAATGCACACACCCACACGCCCAAGGAAGGAGATGGACAAGAGAGAGGAAGTCTAGGACCACTGTGCCAACCCATCCCCCTTCGCTGTCCTTTCTCTGACTTGGTTTGAACCCTGCATGCCCACTCTCTCCATCATACTTTACAACAAACACACACACACATTTTGATGTTTGTCATTTTTCCACTCTTGCGGGGGTCCTGCAACCCTAGCAAACAAGGAGGGCCAATTGTATTGCCAAAATAAAGGGGAAATAAGAGTAAATAATGAGACTTGTCTTAAGATAGAGCTGAGTGATTATGTATTTTGGCCAGCGAGTCCCCAGGGAACTGGAATAAGAGACTTTAATGCCCAGAGCTGCCGATCCTATGAAGGAGCCCACAGCTGTGATCTTGCCACACCGATAAAATGCACCTGAACTTCTTGCCTTCCCCCTCTTGTGCTTCGTTTTCTCCTCCAGAGCTACAGAGAATGGTGGCTGAGCGTCTCGGAATGGAAGAGGCTCTGTTTGTTCCCACTGCCACCATGGCCAACCTCATTGCTGGTGAGTCTCGCAGCAGAGCTGTGGAATACAGTGGCCCACTGTGTGTTGGTGGGCTGCAACTCCCATCATCCCTCCCTATTGGTTGCACTGGTTAGGGCTGGTGGGAGTTGTATATTCCAACAACATCTGAAGGGCTATGTGACCCATTCCTTATAGGAAGCATTTGTTGCTGTTGGGCTGGACTGGGAAAGAATATGGTGATTTATGGTGCTTATTGCACCAGTTCTGCTGTTTATTATTTTTTTAAAAATCCTAAGAATGCAGTTGGTGTATTCTGCTCTGTGCAGAATAAAGACAAGCAGCCAGGTCCCTGCATAAGGGGTTTATTCTCACCTTAGTCACTTGTCAAAAGAAGGGCACTAGTTGGAGTGAGTGTGAATTACTGCTCTCACTCAGGTATGTTCCTAGAGTGATGATGAAAAAAGCAGCAAAAGTATTATGTCCGCAGAGATGGCTGTGACAGGCCCATATCCATGGCTCCTGCTCTGTCATCATTACTCATATATTCCCTGCTCCATCACCTGCCCTCATTTCTTAGACAGAATCTGCCCTCCTCATGGCTGTCCTTTCTTACCCTAGTTATGTGCCACTGTCACAGACGAGGGGCGCAGGTCCTGCTCGGGAAGGAGTCCCACATCCATGTTTTTGAACATGGAGGGGTTGCCCAGGTAAGTGGCCCTGGGGGAGAACCTACAGCACTTGCTTCCTCTTTTGCCTCCCTCTGCCTTCTCTTAGCACGTGGCCGTGTCAGCGGAGCATGGGCACCATTGAGTCCGAGAATGGCTAATGAAGCACAAGGAATACAGGAGGCATTTTCATGCAGAACACAAAGATGCACACTTTAACTTCATTTTTTGTGCACTTTAACTTCATTTTTTGTTTGTTTTTGTGTAGCATCTAAAAATGCCTCCAAGCAGGAAGAGAATTCAAGAGAATCAAATGTGTATCCCAATCGGTGCAGGCATTGCTTCTGTATTAAGAACTTACTTAAACATGGCATGGGAAGACCATCACAGCTCTTTAGATACTTGGTGGAATCTCTCAGCTCACATGTTTTATTTCTAGCCTAAGCTCAGTTCTGAAACACCCCAAGAAAAAGCCAGTGTGATGCAGTGGTTAGAATGGTGGACTGTGCCTTGGTTTGGCCAAATTTGGCCAAGCTCAAGCCTGCACTGTGCCATGAAATAGGGCCACTTATTCTCTAAGCCTGACCTACCCACAGGGTTGTTGTGAAAAAGAAGAGGAATGCCATGTGTGCTGTCTTAAACTTATTGGAGTAAAAACTGGATATAAATATATACTGATATAATAATAAGTAGTAGTAGGAATGATTCAGGAATATTTGAAAGCTATTTAGAGGATCCAGGTACAATGTCAAGGCTGAAAAATTTTGCCCAAGTTGCATCCAGAAAAAGTACTGAATGAGTACACTAATTAGACTGTCTCAAGAGGCATATCTGGAAGAGATTATGGTAAAGGCTCTGTACTACTTGCAGCTGCCAAAGCAAATGAAGTCATTAAACAGACAAAAGGACTGTTTTCCAAGACTTTTCCAAAATTTAGGGTGATGGTTGAGGAGAAACAGGGAGAAGCCAGGTGATGTGCTTCCCTCTAGTGGCCATTAGTGGAAGCTTCACCTTTTTCTTAGCAGTAATGTAGTTACATTAATCCACAACTGCACACATGTATTTCTGTATATAAAATCAAAATAACATCACACATCGGGAAGCTATTTCTGATTAACTACAAAGCCAATGAGGAACTAAGTTCTCCCTTCTTAGTAAAGATTTGCTTTTTGTCTCTTGTGCCTGGAACTGCATTACAGAACATTTAAAATTCTTCTTTAAAACCACTAAAGCACTTTTCCACTAAATGTATTTGGAATAAACACACTTCCCCTTTGCTTTCATTTTCTTCCCTTCCACTGTTGCATCTCTTGCACCAACTTTAGATTACAATTCCTTGAATTTATACCTTCCCCCTGCTTGTACTCTGTAAAGTGCCAGGCACAAATTCACGGCAAAAAAAAAGGAGTGAAGTGAGAGAACTTTTCAAAGGACCCACACCAGTGCTACCATCTAGTTTCCCAAACATGCCAGAGATGATCTGCCAGCCATGACATACAGAGATCTCTGAAAAGTACCTTATCTTGGGCAGGAAAGATATCATCCCGTAGTTAAGAAACAAGTATTTAATCACTGTTCACACGTCACTGACATTCATGCAACAACTAAGCTGCGAAATTCTTGCAGCAAATTTTTTTTTCAAGCTTGATTGCAGTGTATGCGAAACAGCTGAAAGAGGGGGTGGTGTCTTGGGAAGTGTGACAGAGCCTGGGGATGTGGCTAGCAAATCAGCCCTAATAACAGGTGGTCATATAACCAGATTGGCTCTGTCTAATCAAAACCCAGCTCTGATAAGAGGGAGGGGTTCTGGGTGAGACAGGAGAAGGCATGTATACTGGGAGAATCTAGCTTCCTTCAGTGAGAGAATTTTAAGCGAGGGCTTCAGTCAACCAAAGGGGATGAGGGTTATCTTCTCATTGGCCTAGTGTGGGGGCAAAGGAGAAACCAAACCACTTCTGAAAGGGTCAGAAAGTGGGACCGGGGGCAGGGAGACAAAATAAACCTTTGTGCTAAGGGAAGTCAAAGGTGTGTGTGTGAAACCTCTGTTATGAAATACTGTGGTGTGTTTTGAAAAAAAGTTAAACATCTTTAAGGAATTGTTATTTTGTTTAAATATTCTTGAAACCACAATACCTTTTTCCTTGTTAGTTTAATAAAGATTTTGTTCTATCTTTATAATCTCTGTCTCAAGAGAGTATTTTCTTCAGTTCCACTTTTATAACACACTACCACAGGTTATCAGTCCTTTTGAAGAACCATTTAATAAGTTTTGCCCTTTGTTCCACTAAGGTGGTGGTTTTTAAAGGAAAGCAGAGGATTATGAATAAGTGGAAGTGAAGGAGCCAGGGTGTGACAGTAAGATAAAAAGGGGCAGCCCTACTCCAGTCAGGGAGAAAGAAAAAGCTGGCCCTGGCTTGGCCCCAAACCTAGCTTTCCACAGGAGGGTTAAAACTTTTCCTTGGCTTTAGTGGAAGGCTTTTTTCTTTTTAGACCTATTTGCCAAGAGGGCAGGGAGAAACAGGAGAGGAGAAGTCCTTTGTGGGTCATGTAGATCCTCCGGTTGGTTTCCAAACCAATAGGTACAGCCCAGCTGTCAGTGGAGCTGAATCCTGCAGTCCTCAAACACCTAAGCTCTTCTTCATCTTTGTTGGCTAATAAGCATTTCCAAGGCATCCTTTGGGGATCAGGAAAAGCCAGCAAGTGCCCCAAGTCCCCCACCTTAAAAAACACTCCTGGATTTGCTCTACTAGAGTCTTAGGAATGCCAGGGCCTTGCATACAGGGAACTATGGCTGCAGCTAGGTGACAGTGCTGATCCACTCTAAATGTATTCTTGTCTCTGCCTGACCTTTGTCAGGTCAGTGAATGATCTTTTTGCTATACTTTGGAACAAGCATACTGCTGTCATGCCAACAAAAAGCTTTGACTTCAGTTGATCCTGTCAAGGGATTTCTTGCTGTCTGACAACACTGTGACTGGAATATTGTTTGCAATTTTTGCATGAGGGAAAGTATTTACACAAAGCTCCTTTGTTGGCATCTACAGACATTCTTTCTTTTCTTCATCTCTTTAGTTATCTCTGGTTGTGATAAGTTTCTGGAACTTTTTAAACTGATGATTTCACAATATGTCCCACTGATTGTAATAGCAAGACTTGCTTTTGCCTTATGTGTTTAAAATCAGGGTGCCAGCTCCTGTGATTTCCACTTTATAGAAAAAGAGAGCACAACATTGAAATTGCAAATAATATTTGAGATTGATGTTGCTTGTATTCCCACACACAACATCTTTCCTTTATATTCTTCTTTTTTATATGGTTCCTATACTCCTAACACTTTTGGCTAGCATTCCCCTATGCATCTTCTTAGATCTCACCATAATTGACCTGTTCTATGCACTCACAGTTAAATTGTAGCCTATCCAATTGAAAGAGATACACACAGAAACACCTGTATAAACACACCTGGCTCGATCAGAACTGAGGCCTATTTAGTTTAGGATTCTGTATCTACAATAGATAACTAGTGGCTTCTCAGTAGTTCAGAGTCAGGACATACACACAAGTCTTACATGCAAGTCTTTAATTTGTATTCCAAAGTAAATCCCACTTTGTTAAATGGACACAGGATCACAAGCAGGGTAGACTACTTAGGTTCTGACCCTCCAGATGTTGGTTGAATTGCAACTCCTGTCATTTCTCACCATCGGCTATGCTGATTAGAACAGATTGGAGATGCAATCAAGCAACATCTAGAAAGCCAGAACTTTCCTAATTCTGGCTTAAAGCGTTGATGCTCCTTGTCTAGCAGCTGACCCAAAGACAACACTTGAAGCTCTGAAAGGGATATTTTCCTCACCAGTTTGTTGTCTCAGTGTTTCTACTGTATTCACAGGTACTGATTTTCTACAAGCCCAGATCACATAATAAGTGCTTATGGTCAATGTCATGGCTCAGCAAAATAGGACATGCTCAAGCCCCTGATTCTGCATACAAAATGTCATTTCCCAGAGAACTGCAGTAACTCTGTTCATCAAATCCTGCAATATAGTATATATGGTATCAAAGTTAATTTCATTTTTCTTCTATCACAAGGAGTGTAACATCCACAGACTCCACTCTCACTGACATTGTCTCACTTTGCTCTGGAACAGGTGGCTGGAGTCCATTCAGAGCTATTGCAGGATCTTCCTAATGGGACCTTCTGTCTTGATGAACTGGAAAGGAAGATCCAGCAGGCACACAAAAGCAAGTATCACCCCCGCCCTGAACTTATCTGTCTCGAGAACACACACTGCTCAGCCGGGGGACGTGTGCTACCCCTCAAGTATCTGCAAGATGTGAGTACTGTGAACTATCTTCCTTCTATACACTACAAACATTCCGTTTCCCAATGTGGTTTTTCTGAGACAGCTTATCAGTAATAACAAGAGTGGCCTGCAATACATTGCCATTCTTTCCTACTCCATCCAAAATAAGAAACCTTTGGACTTTAAGATGTATTTTTAGCTATAATCCCCATAATCCTTCAACAGTGGCTTTATTGGGTGAGGCTGATGGGTGTTGTAGGCCAAAAGAGACAGAGAATGCCCACCACTGCTATATGTGGAAGGAAGATGTACAGTACTTCCCCTGCCCCCAAATTCTCAATACCTCTAGGATGTTTGCTGATGGCTTTCAAGAAACTTCCCAGTCTCTTTCTCACCCTTGTTTCCGCCCTTACTTCTTCAGCTGACACATAGTGAGTCCTGGAAGCTAACAGGTCATTGTCATACCGGTTTGCAAATTTATGCTAAAGTATACTTATGCAGTGTCCAAAAATGGGGAAACTATTCTATTTTGGGGGTGGGGGTCAGGTCAGGCTCTCAAACACCCAAGCCTGCTCCTAGAGAGAATTATGATTCATCTGTTAGCATATTTCCATATGCTATTAGAAAGAACTATGATAATAAATAATGATAAAGAACTGATATCCCCAACACAGGATCCCATGGTTGGGCTTAGTCTTGGTAAGCAAGCTCCTGCCGGGACATTGTGGTTCCTCTGATGGCTGGAATGAGTGTGCCTGCCTCAATTGCCATCAAGGATTGCCTCTTCAGTTTTATCTGAGAGATAGAGCCACCCTTCCCTGATTAAATGTGCTGCCTCTGGTCAGAATTCCCCTGGTCTACCTTCCTCTGCTTCTTGCTTGTCTTTTTTCAAGTGGTCACTGCTTCATTCTCTACACAGGTGCATCTGCTAGCCCAGCAGTATGGGTTGCGAGTACACATGGATGGTGCCCGGGTGCTTAATGCTGCTGTAGCACTGGGGGTGCCAGCAATTCATATCTCTCAGCACTGTGATTCCATCACTTTCTGCCTCTCTAAGGTGAGGAGTTATTAGTGGGACTGTAAATATCACAGATGGCATAGAGTTGGAAGAGTGCAAATGTAGCACCTATGATGTTTCTGTGTCTGAACCCCATGAGCATGCCTTGAATGGTCTGGATGCTTTGCCAAATTCCTCTTAGCCAAGCTCAGGGAGAAATGGGGATGTTGGGCCACAGTTCCCATGCTACAAGCAGAGTCCCTCAGAGGAATTGTGGGGCAGAGTTTAGAATGTTTGTGGTTTGTCTTTCCTTTCTGCTCCACAGGGTTTGGGTGCACCAGTAGGCGCACTTCTAGCTGGATCCAAAGAGTTCATCTCAGAAGCCTGGTGTGTGCGTAAGCTCCTTGGAGGTGGGATGCGCCAGGCAGGGGTTCTGGCAGCAGCGGGCCTTGTTGGATTGAGCCATGCAGAGGAGACTCTACGGAAGGATCACAGCAATGCCAAGTCCTTTGCCCAAGGTGCCTATTTTGTGAGGATGGAGAGATGCACAGACTTACCTCTAAGTCTCCTCAGAGTAATTAATTCCAGTTCCTTCAAAGATACCATGCACTACCTTGAGCCATGCACAGAGGGTTGATTTCTTTTGCTGGTTGTTGGGTTGGTATCCTCCTTCCAAACCCATTTTGTCAGGTTAGGCCCTCCTGTTAATCAGGGAGAATCTCTCCCACTTTCTCTGCCTTCCTCTTTCGCTCTCTCACATGAACAGTTTTCTGCAGGAACACAAGTGTTAAAGCAGTGGTTCTCAACCTTCCTAATGCCACGGCCCTTTAATACAGTTCCTCATGTTGTGGTGACCCCAACCATAAAATTATTTATTATTTGCAATGCCTCCCCCCTCCGGCAAAGGCTGCCTCGCTGGCCAGGAATGGGGGGCAGGCAGGGAGGGAAAGAGGAGCCGTGTGTCTCCCCCGGGAAAAAACTCTGAGAACCCCCCCAGGCTCTGCTTCTGCTTCACTCTCGTTTCTGCTGGGGGGGCAGTGTGCGAAAAGTTTCCAGAGTGTCAACCCTGGCGGGGGGGGGGGAGGAGAAATCCCAGTGCCTTTGTCTTTTGCGCCAGGTGCAGCTCGCCCCCCAGAAAAGCGCCGCCTTGTGGCCCCCCCTGCCCTTCCACAGCGCCCCCCTCCGTGGCGAGTGGGGCAGGGGCCGTGGCGAGGAGGGGGCCTGCCCCCCGTGCTGCCACCGCCCCCCCAAGCTGGCCCGTCAGACAAGAGGTTATCCCGGTAGCGGAGAAGGGGAGCGATTTCAGTCCCTTCTGAACAGGAGGCAGGAGGACGCGAGCGTGTGGCTTGTGCTTGCGCACCACCACCAAGGAGGGAATGGAGCCTAAGACCATCGGAAATACGTATTTTCCGATGGTCTTAGGCGACCCCTGTGAAAGGGTCGTTCGACACCCCCCCAAAGGGGTCGCGACCCACAGGTTGAGAACTGCTGTGTTAAAGGCAAGGGGTTCTCAGTGTCCCGTCTTTCTGACTTCCATCATTTTTCCTCACAGGTGTCTGTGCTCTTGGTTCTCCTCTCTGCTCCATAGATCCAGCCACGGTGGAGACCAATATTGTCATAGCAACAGTGTTAACACCCAGGCTGACTTCTGCCAAGTTGTGTGAGCTAATGGAGGCTGTGAGCGCAGAAGAGATTGCTGCCACAGGGCAAGCCATTAGTGTGCGGCTCTTCCCATGGGGTGAGCGCTGCCTACGTGCCGTCTGGCACTGTGACGTCTCCTCTCATGACACGCAACTGGCTGTGAAGAAGTTGCACTTTGTGCTAGACAGGTGTGAGCAGTAACATCCTATTAGGCTACAGACCAGAAGTTAAGTTGGTGCTTGGCATGTCAATGCGGAATTAAGCCAAGGCATGCTCTTAAACTCAGTTATGCTAATCCCTGACTCAATTGTACTTAAGATCTTCTTGCTTATTTTTAAAGGAAATTTTACTTTTCTTTTTTTTTTCCTCTTTGATGTTATAACTTTAATAGCCATGATAGAAGTGTTAAATAGTTTTTAGGCATTATTAATTACTCATTATTTTGGTGCAATAATAAGCTAATTTTAAATGACATATTATTTTGGAATAGAAGGATTAGCATTACTATTAGATTACTATTTGCTGCTTGCAACAGGGGCAGCAACCAACCAGCAGAGAGGGCAACTGCTAGGCCTTATGAGTGATAATTTCATCCTCACATCATACCCACAGGGAAACCCCTCCATCTGCCAGCCGCAACCCTAGCCCTCTAACTCCATATGACCAAGGAATGTGTGTTGGGCTGCAGAGGAAGAGGGAGTGGTGCCAGCTAGGACTTCTCAGAAGGGTGAAGGGAGGTGCCACTATGAGAGCAAAGAATTCCACTGCAACCCGAGTAGCACTGTTATTCCCCCCACCCTCACCTTCCCAGCCTCTCCACGGTGATCAAATGACTACTGAACACGTATCTGCCTTCAGGTGGAGCTGCTGAGCAGCCAGGAGAAGCAGGACACCAGCCAGTCCCTCAGTACCAAAGGAGAGCCAGGCAAGAGCCAGGGACCAGCCAAAGGCAATGTGGACGTGCTCAAAGCGCTCTTGGTCAAACATACGCACTGTCTCTGTGAATGCTGCTCCAGAATAGCAGATGTAGATGCTAGTGCCTGACAGCGTCAGCAGTGCTAGGTAGGAGAGAAAAGAGGATGGGGTGGGAAAGAAAAAATGTATCAGACAGGTAGGCTGGACAGGAGGCATTACCTCTGAATAAGGAGAGCCCGTCCCATAAATCACAGTTATAACTAAATGGAGCCTCCCTTGGCAGAGACAGCAGAGCTATCTCTGCCATTAGGCAAAGGGAGGCAGCCACCTTGAGTAGCTGGCCTTGGATGCATAAAGAAGCAGCAAATTTTTAGCTATTTAGTTCATTTTCCTTGCACATGAGAAGGGATGACAGCTCCAAAACACACATCTTCTACCTCATATGCTCACGTGTTTCCTGGCTCTGGGTATTTTGTGTACTGTGGGAATAGCCTTGATGCTTATCTACAAAACACTCCTGGGGACATCTCCTGTTGTACACTAGAATGTTCAATGGGGTCAGAAAATACTTGAGATTAAGTCACTGAATGCACCTTTTAAAAAAGTCTTCCTAGATGAGGGTTAAGAGCAGATAAGACTACTTGCTTGTCATCTAGTTCAGGACTGTCTAACCTAGCTCAGTTTAGGGCCTCTGGCTTAGATCTTTCACATCAACTGACACCTGCTCCTTCTTAATTGGAGAGGCCAGGAGTTGAACCTGGAACATTGTAGAAACCAGTATTTCAGATAAACAGACTCGGGAATCAAGCCTCTCTTCAGGGATGTAAATTTCTTAGGAATTTTTAAAAATTAGCTTTCTTGAAGGGAGGTGTCAGCAAAAAGAAGACACTTGAGAGGGAACTGAAAGTAGGGATGGGCCAACCGAATCCTCGAATGCTTTACAAGGATTTGAGATTCAGGGATCCAAATCCAGGTGCCAAAATAGGTGAACAGAATTTTTCAAATCCAGCACCTGCAGTGGCCCCAGTGATAGCCAGCTCCCTGCATGTCCCGGGGCCTCTGCCGGCGTGGGCACTCCAGAGGAGGCCCACAGGCTCGTGCAGGCTAGGTGATGGCTGGCTCCCTGCTCGTCTCGGGGCCTCCATCAACGCATGCACTCCAGACAAGGCCCACAGGGGCATGCAGGTCTGGCAGTGGCTGGCTCCCTGCACATCCCGCAGCTTCCACCAGCACGAGCGCTGAGCAAGTGGACCACCGCAGATCAGGCCTGCAGGAGCTTGCAAGGCCAGCTATTGCTGCATCCCTGCACGTTCCGTGGCCTGAGGAAGCAGAGTGCCCTGGACTGGGCCTGCAGGAGTGGGCAAGGCCAGCTACCTCCATGTCCTTGCACACCCCAGGGCCTGGGCTCGCCCATCTTTTTAAAAATTGGCACGAAACTCTAAAGCCAAGTGCGCATGCTGGAGCCTGCCTTTACCCCAGGACTGCTGCCTGTGCTCAGTCCTGCTGCCCATGTCCGCTCCTGTTGCCTGTGCCCATGGCTGTCTCCCTCTGCAAGGTAATAATCTCTGTACTTCTGACTTGAGAGTTATGTATTTCATGTAGGAGATGAACATGTCAATTGCATTTATATCTTCTTAATAAGAAGTATGGGTGTTTTCCTGGACTGAAAACTATTTTTTCATTTGTTTTTCATTAAACAAAGATGTCAAATTCAGCTTCAAAAACACTTTTCAGTAGAAGTGCTTTCATTCCCTTGCTTTTTAAACCTTTTTTTAAAAAAAGGATTCCAAAGATTCGAGATTTGTGAGATTCGTGGATTCCCAGAACCTTCCAAGGATTCGGATCTGGAAAATTCTGGATCCGTCCCATCCCTAACTGAAAATATACAAAATACCTATTTTAAAACCCATTTTAATTAATTTTACTGCCTGAATAAAATTAAATGCATAGCACTTAAAACTTTGTCATTTGTGAACTTTAGTGCAATTTTACTTACTCAGTTTTATTTATAACTTTTAGCTCTTGCATTATTCTCTGACTCTGGCCAAAGGAGAGGAAAGGACTATAAGGAGAGTAGCCAAAGTAGCCAACAAAGGCTGCTGATACCAATAGGCCAGAATGGAATAAATGATAGTCCCTAACCCCATAAAGCAGGGTGAGGTGACTTATGGCCCTCCAGATATATTAGACCGCAGCTCCCATCACCCATCAGCATTGGCTATGCTGGGCAAGGCACTGACGGAAGGTGCAAGTCAATAGTACCTAGAGAGCTGTACGCCCCACCAGTCCTGCCACAAAGATTCTTAGTTATGCCTCTCTCCCAAGCCTCTATTTGCTGTCCAGCACTAAAAGGGGAGGAGAACCAATGAGGAATTGGTAATGAGAGAAAATACCATTTCCATGGCAACAAGGATGTGGCTATCACGCAAATAGCCACTAATTGCCACCTTTACATTCGGTCTGCTATGGCCAGCTGGCAGCCAGAGCCAACACAAGTTCTATGCACCAATGCAGGTTCTAGTAAATAATCTCCAGGAACAGAAATTGGGCAAGTGTTCAGTGGCAGTTTTGACCACTGGTGCACCATTCCAAGACCTTTCCAGCCATAGGGTCACTCACCACCCAGCAGGAAATAGCAGCCTGTGAACTGAAGAAGGCAGGTGCTCCGGGCCAAGGACCCCATGACCCCACAGATCCAGCCAAAAACAATCAAGACGAGACTAAGTGGCAGCAGGACCACGAAGGCTCGGTGCATGCCTGGCAAAGAGACAGAAGTACCAGAAATCAAATTACAGAGGGTTGAAAAAGATTCCTGTTGTTTTAGAAGTTAAAACACTTTCTTTAAAAGCCTACGGTCTTTTCTTTTGAGGGAGAAGCAGTCCCACTATCTGCACTCCCAAGTGAAGGATAAGGGCCCATCTCCAACCATATTTTGCCTTTACAGATAGCAGCAGCCAAACTCCACCCTAATTTCCAACAAGGTGGTCCCACCAACAGAAGGCACACTTCCAAACTCAGTGTAACTATGAAACAGAGACTTCCACCACTTTCCAGAGTTCCAAGCCCCACAAAATGTTCTCTACTCACAGATAAGATGTTGTAGTGATGCTGGAACTTCCCAGCTCTCTGTCCCAAATGGGTCAATCAGAGGCATGCAGGCATTCCGCCCTGAGGAAGCAACAGAGAACCAGACCATGAGAGAGACAGATGCACAAGACATCAGCAAGACATTCAGGCAGGATATTCTGCAGCTCAGAAACAAACGCCTGTCCAGAACCTTCCAGATAAAAAAAGCTGGTGCTAATAGTTCTGAGACAGACTGTAACAGGCATTGGCACTGACTAACTGTGCCCTTTTAGGAGAGTAATCCCTGAAGTTTGTTTTTATTTTGATTAGTTAGATGGGGGGCATTCTAAAGAACAGCAAATGTACATCTGATTCCATTACTTCTCAGGGTAACTTTTTAAAAAGATATTTTTATTAAACACATAAATTTTGGATATAAAAAATAACGCATAAGGATATTAAAAAGCCACACACACATAAGAAAAAACACATCTAAAACTATATGTAAACTAAACTACACTAACTATAACTACATAAAAACCACATAGGGGTAAGACAACACTGAACTACAATTGTGGAGGTCAGGGTTTGATTCCCCATTCAGCCATGGAAACGCACTCATACATGCTCAGCCCTAGAAAACCCTGTGATAGGTTCATCTTAGAGTCACCATAAGTCGGAAATGAAGGCATACGACAAGACAACTATAACTTTCAACCTCTCAGATTATTATTAAAAACTGAACTACTTATATACTTCCTCAAAACTGCTATAAAGATGTAGTTGAAATATAATAGAACCAAGAAATTCTGCTAAAATATTCACTATCAATATCTAAACTCTAACTTTTAAAAATCCTCCCCAATAATTAGTAAGTAATGTCCTAACACTGTCCCAATTTTTCTAAAATTATTATCAAGGTAACTTAACTGGCAGGACTCCCTTCTACCAGTGTCAGTGTCACAGCAGCTAATTAACTTCCTTAGAACATATCCATGCAAAATGTCTATAAAATGTCCATTCCAGACATGGGGCAGGGGTAATTTAAGTTGGTGAAGGTGTGCTCCTGGTAATAAATCTGGCCATCTGTTTGGCTATGAGTTGCTAATTTTTAATAGCCCGGAGGGCTTTAGATCTGCCCTTCCCTCCAAACTGTGCCAAGTGACACCTGTGACACTTTGCACGGCAAAGACCTCTGCTGTCTCAAAAAGTATGAGAAAATGCAAGAACAAAGTAGACCAAGAAATTCCATTACTTTTGCCCACAACTGCACTTTGCAGGCAGCAAATTCTAGCCTCACTTGCACACGGAGAGACAGAAAAAAAGAAAAACAGCATAGGTCTAAGGCCAGAACAAGGGTCTTTTCTACCTTCTACCTCCCTTGTCATCTAGCCTGGGCCATGGATACCTGAAAAGCACCAGATCACCTACGATCTTGTGAGCTAAGGAGGATCAGCCCTGGTTTGCACTTGCATGGGAGACTGCTGTAGCCTATATTTCAGAGGAAGGAGCACTTCTAGTATCCTTTGCCTGAGAAAACCCTATGAAATTCGTGGGGTCACCATAGGTTGACAGGTGACTTGAAGGCACACAGACACATGTTTCCAGAGGAGCCCAGCCATTATGCCGCCAGGGATGCCAGAATTCTCACTAGGCATCAGAGTGGACCACCAAGTGTATTCCACGGTCTCTCTGACAGCCAGGCAAGTTGTCTTAGCCCACCTGTCCTCTTTCCCCTACCAGGAGTCGTATTCTTCCCTACCGAGAGTCCACCACCACCACCACCACCCAGTACTTCTTGATCTCCTTGCATCCGCCTAACCCACAGGATGCTACAAATCTGCACCTAGGAGGAAGCAATAGCGGAGTCAGGCACAGCGGTAACAATGGGAAAGACTCGGCTCCTGGTAAGAGAAAGGGGATGGGGGGGGTGGACGAGGCAGGACAGCGGCACTTTTCGGGACTCCTCGATGGCGAGGCACCTAGGATGCAGACCAGGGGACAGACTATGACAACGGGAGGCGGCATGAAAGCTGTCACCGTTAAAACAGCAAGCTTCCTCAGCGCACAGTGACCCATCGGTCCGGAAAAAGGGCCGGGGGAATGGAGTTGGGGACCGTCCTCGGCCTTCCACCGGCACCAAAGGGCAGCTCTCGGGCGGCGGCTGGAGCCCACAAGTGCGCGGCTGCTTCCTCTCCCACAGCCTCCGGGCACTGCCAGCCGAGGGCAGCGAGAGAGCGAGCGAGCGACGCCGGCTGCCTCTCCCGCCACAGAAGAAGACGAGCCGGCGGCGGCGGCGCCCCCCGCCCGGACAACGACATTTGGGGAGAGGTAGAAGCCAAAGGGCTGCCTGCCTCTTTTCGCCCCAGTCCCCGTCCTCCTCCTCCCCCGCTCCTTACCTTCGCAGAGCCGCCAGAGTCCGGAGTGAGAGCTCAGCTGCTCCGCCTCCCAAGCGCTGCGGTTGCCGCCCGCCAAATCCACGCGGACCAAGTACCAGTAGTCGGTGGCGACGGCGGCGGCCAGGAGGGCGAAGCTGGAGACCCCGCTGAGCGCAGCGCCCAGGCAGAGCGCCCCGGGGGGCACCGCCGCGCCCTCACACTTGGGCAGCCCGGGCACCGGAGGCGGCGGCGGCGGCGCCATCATCAGCCCGGTGCCGCGGGAGCCAGGCTCGCGACTGACTGCCCCCTGCCCGGGCCGCCGGCCGAGCACGTGGAGGGGAGACCCAGCCGCAGCGCGGGAAACGCCCCCCTGCTAACCTCAGGCCAACCCTGCAGGGCTCCTGGGCGGGGGAGGGAGGAGGAAGGGGAAACAGTCCCCCCACGCACCGCTCCCACTTTCTGAGGGTCGACTCTGGGCTCGGCAGACGCCCGCGGAAGGCAAGACGGGGGCCGCTTCTTGTCCGCCCTAAACTGGGAATAAGCGACGATGCCACGTTCGAGGCTGAGCGGCTCGCAATAGGGAAAACAAATAGCTTTACGGGCCAAACCCTGCCCATGTTTACGTAGAAGTCCAGCAGTGGATATTAACTGTAGCCGTGGTGTCCACTTATGCCGGCCCGTCGCCCCCCGCTTTCTCCGTGGAGAAAAACGTTGGAGAGATTCTTACCTCACCAGCTGTCCAGCCCACCCTGTCCGCACTTCAGAGCCCCTCAGGTTTTCAGAACCCCCCCCTTCCCTCCAGAGACCCATATTGAGATCCACTCCCCAATAGTGGACGCTCCCACGACTCCTCGCTCCAGTTAATTTTGGCGACGGCATCTTTGTGTGCTGGTAACACCTGCGGCGCTGAACTGCTGCACTTTGAGCTCCTTTTCCCCCTTTGCAGCTGTACTCGGGAATACAACTGGGAATTGTTGTTGTTGTGTATCTTTAACTCGTTTCTGACTGTGGGAAACCAACCAAGACAAAGACAAAGTAGGGAAACATGAAAACAGGCGGGGGGGCAGAGCTAGAAATAACTATTTAATTTGTAAAATATTGACCTTATTTTAGGTCAATCTTAATTTTGACCTAAGCTTTTAGCATAGGGATGCAGAGACTGCTGCCCTCCAAATGTTGCTTGATTCCAGTTCCCATCAGCCCCACCCAGCATGGATAATGTTCTCTCCACGGTTAGTGTCTGAAGGGCTACCAATTTGCCATACCAACTTTAGCCCTGATTCTAGAAATACAGGAGCTACCGGTTGGCTGGGGAGAGGGAAGCAATCTATTCCTGCTGAAAGGCACTCTGCCTGTTCTAGGTTAATTTGTTCAAGTTTTAGCTTGCCTTTCTGCCAGCTAACTTAGTTCAGTATCCACAGTGCTTCTCCTCCTTTAAGGGTCTTCCACCTCCTTTTGATCTTTTGCCTCCTTTTTCCCCACTTTATCCTTACAACCACCTTGTGGGCTGACTTAGGCTAAGAGTGACCAGCCCCAGGTCATTCAGTGAGCTTGCTAGTTGAATAAGGAATGTGAACCTTATTCATTTGCCCCTTGAGACCAACACCCAACACTCTGACAAGCCACACCAGTCTTTATTTAAGAGTCACACTTAAATTCTGGCATAAAGCACTTCTTGAGGATTGTCCAAAGTAAGAAATTCAAATCATAAGAAAAAGTAACTGGGGCATCATCTTCTTCCAACTTGCTAAAAGTTTCTAAATATGTATTACAGGGGCTGAATAGAAATGTGCCTGACCTAGCTCTTAATCTGGAAAACAAGCTAGTAAAATGTGGGCTAGACCAGTGGTTCTTAACCTGGGGTCCACAGAGCCCTGCTGCTGGGCAGCAACAGCAGTGCAGCACCAGGAGCGTGTGCAGGTGCTGAAACTGCTCTCTCATTTGCAAATGAAGGAGCAGTTTGGGCACACACACGCCTCCCTCTGTGTCCCTTTCCTCAGGAATGTGATAGCAGGGGGTATGCAAGGACATGGGAACAGGCATGTGCATGCACCCAAAGTGCTCCCTCATTTGCAAACAAGGAAGTAGTTTCAGTGCTCCCACTCTTCCTGTTGCCACATTCTTGATGATAGGGGACATGATGGCAGGTGTGTGTGCATACCTAAACTGTGACTTCAATCCCCACTCAGCCATGGAAACCCACTGGGTGACCTCAGGCAAGTCACATTTTCTCAGCCTCAGATAAAAAGTCAACAAACCTTGCCAAGAAAACCCACATGATAGGTTCACCTTAGGGTCACCATAAGTCCATTTTCAAAGAGGAGAGACATAATGGCTAACTAAAAACAAAAAACAAACTCCCACTGTTAGTGGTACTTTGTTGTTGTGTGCCTTTAAGTCACATCTGACTTACAGCAACCCTAAGATGAACCAATCACAGGGAGTTGAACTTGATGACCCTTGTGGTCTCTTCCAACTCTATGATTCTATCTCATCTGTTAGTACATATTTGCAAAGAGTAGAATCTCACTCACCTGAAGCTCTTCTTGCAATGGCAGTATCTTCCCTTTCAAGCAAGGGAAAGTCAAGCTACAGCCCAAGCCACCTAGAGGCTGATGGCACCCAGCTCAACTAGTTTAATCCATATGTTTCATTCTCCATCCCATATCACCAATTGCTTCCCTTGATATTTCTCTTTAGATGTTTCATCTTTGTTGAAGCAGAGTACATTTTAATCACTAAACTTTATAAGTAAGCCAACGTAATTGCATATTCTGCTTTCTCTGTTACCGGTACTCTGTATTTTCTCCCTTGAAAGCTCTGGCCTTTTGTAAAGCACTATGGGCATACTAGCAATAACCCATGCAAATTAAGGGTCACCTAGTTACAGCTCAATATTTTTGATGCTGAGGCAAAATGTCCACCTCACCTCTGCCCAAATGGTAAACAACTAAATCGTAGTCAACTGTTCACTTGTTACCACACTCAACACCCTCACTTTGAGGGGCACACAATTTTTCATAAATTAGACATATTTATGACCAAAAGTATGTTTGGAGAAGCACTGACTATATTCATATAGACAGGTCAGGATGATCTTAGCATGGTCAGGTCATAAGTTCAGAGAGGATTAGAATGGGAAAGCTCAGTGCTAATGGGCTTGGAATGATCCTTTCAAAAGGCTGTAAGGTACAAGCACTCCTGGAAATAATTGAAGGCAAACTGCCCAGGGGAAGCAGTCAAGTACTCCTGCTGCATATCCTACAGAGACCTTTTCTATTTACCTTACGCAACCAAGACATTCAAAGATTGTCAGGACTCTCATCAATGTTTTGTCACCTAAATTTAAGACAATCAGACCGTTTCGGACTCCCTTGTCAGAGTTGTGGGGAAGCAATTACCACTTTGTCCACATATCCTCCTTCAGGGCAGAAAATAGAGTATAAAAACCCTGGCTCCATCCTACGTACCTTGGGCATCATGCTGCACCTCAGACTCCAATTCCTCTGTGCTACCCTCAAGCTCAGGAGGTTCAAGCCACTCTGTTTTGATCTTCTGCTCCAAGACTGGTAAATATCACTCCCTTCCGCTCCAAACCCCTCTCTATCCAACCTTTCTCACATTTTTTCTTCAATAGTCTTATATAGTTTGTGAGACTGCTTGATTTCTTGTGTGTCTATTAATTTCCAATAAAATAATCTACTTAACTTTTAACTAGAGTCCTTTCTATAGTTAGTACTAGTATACGCAGGTGAAAATATTCCTGCTGCTCCCCTCCTCTTGCAGGGCTCCTTTGAGCTAATAATTCACCAAATTCAAAGAAGACATTAGCATTGCTGGTGGATTTCAAGGTCCCCCACCTTTTACAGTAACACACTGCCCTTTAAATAGCATTTCCAAATGTGTTGAGGTGGAGCCCTTCACTGAGTTTTGGCTGTTCCCATCCAGGAAGACAGCAGTTGTTTTCCCTTCATGCTAGACAGCGGTAGCTATGATATGATTTACAGAAAGAGCAGTTCAATTATTTCCCCTATTCTATCTGCAGTTACTCTGGTAGTTTATTATAGCTTAGTCACTAGTGAAAAGCAGAAACTTAAGACTTCTGGAAAAACACAGCCACACTGCCCACTCATTGTCAGCGCTCAGCTGAAAGTGTTCTAAACTCCAGAGGAGAAAGTTAAGGCACAGTTGTTAATAAAAATTGCGTTTATTCTGCTCGCTTTGCAGAAGATGTTCTGTGAACTTAACCGGGCCTGCCAATGTGATTAATCACCTACAATGGCAGCAGCACTGTGAAAGCGTCCTTCACAGCAGGATTATATGCTAAGAATCAACTCTAACCAGATGGGGATGGTCAAAGCAAGAAATAGTCTGCCTCTTGAGGCCTCTCTTTCCTCTCCAAATACCTAGCAAAAAATGCTTCCAAAAAGAATTACAGAAACAGGATTACATTTTTGGACTATGCCATCCAGAAAGGACCAGCATAACTAGTGGTCAAAAACAAACTACTGCACTCCTCAAAACCACATCTAAGCATCCCATTGTTGTAAACAGTTTGCGAGTATTTTATTATTGATTATCTTTGTGTTTGATGTTTTAATATTCTCCAGTATTTCCAATGGGCATTTCAGTCCTCTCATCAGATGTTCTTGTAATCCACACAAAGGAAGAGTGGGAAGATGCACTTCTTCCCTTCATAGCTCTGTTGCCAATTATTGTAGGTTCTGGTTATCACACAACTATCTTGAACTCATTGGTGA